>PVKM010019341.1:0-24286 GCA_004027735.1 Carollia perspicillata
CCGACTTGGTCCTTCCCCTTCTTTCTCCTATTATCCCCCCTCCCCTCCCCTCTGTCACTGTCAGCTTGTTCTTTGTGTCCATGTCTCTGGTTCTATTTTGCTCACTTGTTTCTTTTGTTGATTAGGTTCCCCTTACAGGTGAGATCATATGGTGCTTGTCCTTTCTCCCTCAGGACTGTGCTCAGGGATGGGGAGACAGAAAGGAAATCCCCACCTCGCTCCCATCCTGCTGGACACAGCAGTGGGGCAGGGCTGGGTCTGCCAACAGCGGGTGGAAACATTACAGTCTGGGATGCCACGGGTACCTTCCCCAGGTACAGAGGAGGGGCACATGGGAGCAAAGCTACATATTTCTCTATATCTCTTTCACCTGCTGCCTGTCTCCTCCAACCTAGGAGCAACTCGTGAGAACTAGTGAAGTGGCTACAAAAAAGTCTGAAGCAGCAATGCAGCGTGTGATATGTTGCAGGGCCAGTGCCTGCCCCCAGCCTGATGCTCAGGGGCTGGCTGTGGGCTGCAGGGAGGAGTGGACCAGGGAACTGATGGCCTCTGCCATTGATGGCTTCAAACACCGATTCCTGGGAACCACCACCCCATCTCAGGTCTCACACACCTGAGTTGTGTCCCTCACACAGCAGTTGCAGGAAGCGGAAGAGGTCGCAGGTGAACTCGTCATCCTGAAGAACCTTCTCTCCTGCAGAGAAGTCCAGACGTTATCAACCGCCTGGGCGAGCAGCGTGCCCGCCCGCCCGCCATCCCCACCTGCACCACACTTGCATGTGGGTCTAGCACAGTTCTGAACAGAAGCAGTCACGGGTCATGGCCACTCCTCTATCTGAAGCCCATACGGCCATGCGCTTGGCAGATAGATGCACGTTTTCTTTGTCAGAAAAGAAGATTTGAATCTCAACACTCAGATTTCTCTCTGTCAAAAGTAGCAGCATGGGTTTGGCAACATTTTAGAAATGACCTGAAGATTTAAGCTTTTTTTTCTTTCTTTTTTTTTTATAGATGTGTACAGAAATGATTTCTGCACCTAGCACAAATGTTAAAGTTAAAGCTGCACACTCGGCATCGTTAAAAACTAAGTACATCAGCTGGGCAACGATGATGCCCCAGAAAGGGCTCGGGTAGTCTACCTAATATTCCAATTTAACATATCTTTGTCACAAACTACTCTGAAAGCAAAAACGTAAGAAACAAACAAACAAAAACCAGCACCACACGAATGCAAGTTGATTTTAAAAGCAAAAAGTGTCAGTGGAAAAATGTTCAACATATGAGTGTATGCTCTGGAATCTAAATTAGTTTAGAAAGCAAAATGACAAAAAAATGTTGTTTGGCAAGTGAATGAATGTACTTATGCGCTGAAAAAATAATAATAATAGATTCTGGGCCTGGAGGTACTTTGGGTCAAAAGGAACACGATGTGATGATCATGTGTCCACTGGAACGGAAGTGGGGATGGCAGAAATGACAGTGCCAATGGACTTACCAGTCTGCAGTCTGTGACTTTCAAAGTGACAGGCTTCATACAATGGAAGGGTTAGGAGGCAAAACCATTTTGAAAACTAATATAAACATTTAAAAAAGCACATGATATCACTGTACTGGTGCCCCTGTGAGCCTGTAAGACACGACCTTTGGTGACCAGATTAAAGCCACCAGGTGCACGAATTGGCCCCACGGAGCGCTCACGAGCTAAATGCTCACTGTCCTCATTGCCTGGCTGATGAGCCCATTCCTCGGTGTTTAGTTCACGACACCACAGGAAAGGGCGACCAGTCTGGGCTGACGAACTGCACTGCGCACTGATAATGCTCAGTATCATTTCACGAGCTATTTCAATCAGAAGAGTCTTTACAATGATCCTTAAAATATTAGCAGTTGGTTACATAGAGTTACTGGTGCTTATGAGCCCATCTAAAATGCCTTTCCCCCAGAAAATCAAATCAGTGAACCATATACATACTCTCAGTATTCACACATTCAATGTGGAATGAGTGACCCTCGACAGAAAGTGCTCAGAACAGTTGACACGGAAATAAATGCCACACAGTCGACCCGTGGACCCAAAAATGCCCAGCACGCCACACGCCGGTTCACAGTGCAAGGTCTGGCCACTGCTGGCAGGCACAGCGTCTTCTCGACTGTGCACACGCACCGAACCTGCAACCTCACCCTCATGAAGGCACACGGTACATGGCAGAGCAATGCGAGGTGGGAAGCCGAGGCCTCCATCCCCGGCAAACCAGGTACAAAGGGGCACAACGCACACATTTGCATCTGGTTAAAATGCTGCCACAGCCCATGCTGCAGGGGGGAGGGCAGCCAGACAGGGGTGATGGCTTTATGTCTGCAGGAGGCACAGGAGAACAGCCCACGTGGTGACAGGGGTGACAGAAAGGGCACCGGACAGTGGACACTGAGGTTAATGACAAGTAATGAGGCGGAGCGACATGGAGTTGGAAGTGCTCTTACCTTCGTAAAATGGGGTTTGTGATGGCTGCGTGATGCCCAACATTAACGGCTGTGAGGGGCTTTCCTCTGCCTTTGTCTAGTTACAAGGGGCTTAGAATTTCTAATTCCGTAATAAAGGGGGGGTTACTGCAACGTCACTGCTGATGACAAGTTGGCTCTCTGTGCCTCAGCTTTCTCTTCTATTAAGTGAGGACAATGTGTACAGTCACCTCACTGGCTCTTCATCACCCACGTGACCGTTTTCACACTTGTGGGAAGCTCAGTCTTAGGAGCAGTGGCAGGAACACGACAGAAAGGAATGGCCTGCCTAGGTGATATGTGTAGTTACTTGAACATACTAAGTGTGCTTGTATTTTCAGAAAGCTGTCTTCATTTTACTGGGCCAAGATATTCTCAAAAATATAAATTCTCACTTTGAAATAATGTGAGGTAGACTTTATTTACTCAAGCAGCCACTAAATACTAATTCCTACTTTAGAGATCTAACGAAGTTAATATTCTTGAAGACCACTGTCCTACTCACAATTGGTTTCCCCCATTAAAGTATTTACTTAGAGTAGCCATGGTCACAGATGAAAGTTTGTGGCCTTATGTCCAGACAAAGCTTGGTTTAATTGTTAACTGCTAAAAGTTAGTTGTCAGTAGTTATTAATAAAATAAACGGAGTAAGTAAAAAGACAGCCTCGTGTGCGTACAAAACAGAATCAGGGCGAACGCAGTTGAGAGGAGGGAGCTCCAGTGGCCGCAGCCCCACCCAAGGCCAGGTCCATGGTGATGTCCACAGTGCCACAGAGCTAGGAGGGTGAGGACCAGGGAGCGCGAGGCCGGTCACATCGAGGCCCCTCGCGGCTGTGGGGTTGATTCTCATCACTGACCTTTAGAGGGCTGACCTATCTACTTTGTGTCATGCAACACTGAAGAATTAGGGCCAGCAAGATTTTTAAATAGTGACAAGTCTGGTGTTTGATTCCGCGTGGCTGGTTTCAACGTCACTGCTTAAATGGCCCGAACACGGCTGCCCCAAGTGCATCGCAACTCAACTAACAAACAGGGGTCCCCAGGCAGGGTCTGGGCAGTGACTGCGGTGTGCTGGGCATCGATCGTGCTGGGTACGATTTCTCATCCCTTCATCTCCGGCGCACAGTGATCCGCAGGATGTGCATCCCGTTCTGCGGTCCAGTGAACTCCTGAGAAATTCAGGAGCTTGACTAACGACCTCCAGCTGTTAGCTGCGGGTCAAGGGTTTGAACCCAGTGAGCTTGAACAGACACTTATTCAGTGCCCCCTCTATGCCAAGCACCTTGTGAGGTCCTGGGGATTACAGACTAACGGACATGACCTCAAGAGTCCACAGTCTCACGGGGGAGACAAGCGATGACACATCACGCCAATATTACAAGGCCTTTGAGATCCCACCGGGCCACAGTTTCTAAACTTCGCGAAGGCCTCCTGAGTAACAAGCACAGTCTTTGGCTGGCAACCTTTGACCACACGCTGCATGCTACTCAATGAGTGAGCTCCTGTTGTTTTGTGCATTTTAGCAGCCCAGGAATACGTTTGCTAGAAGCGTGGCTTTGGAAAAGCTGCTTCACCATGTGAGCCTTTGTTTCATCCCATGGGGCTTAGCAGTCCTGACCTCCTCACTCACAGGGCTGTTGGGGGAGTCAAATTGGTTCCCAAAGCAAAACTGCGCTGAAATGTACAAATCACAACAGGAACAAATGTAAAGTCCCAAAGACTGTATTTCTAAATATAGGACTTCCGTGGGCTGCGGGTACGATACACAATCTATAAGTTCTATTAAGAGTGGACATACAAATGAAGGCAACAACCTGATACCAGGGCACACAGTGAATCCCTTTTAAAATCCCCAAACAGCGCAAACAAAAGTGACTGCCGTGTGAGACAAATGAGGTGTGCCCCGCAGCTGAGATGAAAGTGCCCAGCAGCTGTGGAGCGAGCGTCCCTTTGCCTTCAAATGGGATCTGCAGATTTTCCCCCGTAACCTTCTCGCGCTGCCTCTCCGCACTCGTGACTCTCACTGCAACCCTGGCCGCCCTTCCTCCAGTCCACACATCGGCGTCCGGACTGAGCCTCGGCCTTCAGACTCGACGCCCGCCTCACGCCAGGCTGCCCACCACAGCAGGGAGCAATCCAGCCGCACGGCCCGGGGCCGTGACCAGCAACAGGAAAGTACACTCTCGAGAACTCCCTGCAGCCTGTCAGTCAGGATAACCTCAGCCCCTCACGGCCCCGAGGAAAAGCAAACTAAAAATCCAAGGATGGGATAAAATTTTAAATATCCATACAGGTTTTGGTTTTGGTTTTTTGCTTTGAATGCCATTATATGTTGAAAGAGAACACATATGACTAAAAAACATACAGAGAAGACAACACGGATCACGTCGCAAGTCTACAAATCTACGGAACACATTTGCTGAAAAAATACGTGTGGGTTTTTTTTGTTGTTGTTTTAAACACGAGTGGGAGGTCCAGGCTTCTGTAGAAACTGGGAATGTAGTTAAGGAGGGACGGGAACCCGGGCCAACGTGACAGTGACAGCAGAGGGAAAGGAACAGACGCCAACAGTCTGAAACCTTCACGCACACACCTGCAAGACAACGAAGCTCCCTAATGGAGCCTCGACACCGGAGGAGGGACACCACTCTCACTACAGAACGCTCAACAGCGGTTCTAAGACTTCCACAGTCATTGCAACAACTGCCAGCAGGTTGGGGTCTTCGAAGGGAGCAACCAGCAACAGGTCATGGGGCAGAAAGGGCCACCCTGGCCAGTACGCGGGGTGGCAGATGGGCAAGGGGCTTGGCTCGTGGGCATGGGAGTTACACCGTGTGACGCAGGATGCCTGCATTTTTGCCTTCGGTTGGCAGGACATGGGACAAGCCACGGGACCTGTGTGCCTCAGTCTCCTTCCTCATCAGCAAAGTGGACATCACCTCCCGGGGGGCCGTGGGTAGGGACCGGGGCATCTCTGTGTTTAGGTTTGGGCCCTTCTATCATCGTCGGGGAGACACAGCCTCAGAAAGGCAGGTTGGACAAGAGGCTTCAGCTCTGACAGTCCACGTTCTTGGTGCCTCAAACCCGGAAGCAGCGCCATCAGCACCAGGTTTGGACTCCCCAGACTTTTCTGCATGTAATTCCAAAGGAAGGATCACCCTTCCTTCTCCTAGGAGGCTACAGATGTTCCTTAACCTTTGTAGAATCTTAAAAGAATGGCCATGTAACACATTTTTAAAATACGCCAAAAGAGTCACTTTAGCTCGTCTTGGTGTGGAAACAGGGGTCACCTCTTCCCTTCGTTATTTCCACTGCACAGTAGGTCTTTTAGAGGCTGTGTGAAATCCCAGAGCTATCTTTGTTACTCTCTGACTTTGGAGAGTCACTATTCCTACTATTCTAGTGTTCTCTGAATTCAGTCTCAAGGATAAAAATTAGTTTTTATGTTAAGAAGGTTTTTAACAAGTGGTCACCTCAAAGGACTAGAGAAAACCTGTCGCTCTCTGTGCGTGGAAGGGACCCGGCCGGGCCCCTGGGCAGCAGTGGGATCCAGCCCAGCCTACCCACGTGCCCACTGATTTCCGGTGCTCCCACAGGCCAGCCATAAAGCCAGTATGTCCTAGATAGAAATGCCACAGGGAGACGCTGCACACACCCAGGTGCACTCAGAGCCACATCAGTCACAAACACTGGGTCTACCAGAATTTTTTAAATGAAAGAAACAGAACATAACACATCCAAAAACATAACTTAAATGCTTCTTGCCTCTCCACATCTAATATTTTAATAACTGAGTATCCTCATTGAAAAAAGAAAAAGAAAGAGAATCTTGGTACATACATTTAAAAAATAACAGGATGCATAATAGTAGATATTAAATAATCTACTTGTTAAAATAGTCTATGAAAGGAAAGATGCACATGAACTGTTACTACCAAGACTATACACAGATCTAGCAGAAATCAAGAAGCAAAGAAATAAAAGCCAGCTCATTTTTAATAGTTACCATGCTCATGAGTGATGGCTGAGGAAGGACAGTGCATTTACAGTAGTTGAAAGGAAAGGAAATGGGGAAAAAGAAAAGTTGAGATGTTGGTTTGGTTTTGCTGTTTGTAAGGAAATACAATAGAAAATGTGTTAATTGATTTGGGCAGTTATTTTGGGGTGAGTGTTGAAACAGCACAGACAAAGCAAAGCGACCCCATAGGGAGAGATGTAGAAACCCTCACGTCAGAGTGGTCACTCCCACCCAGTTTCTGATGGGGGTCACAAATGCTATTCCAATCCAGTCTGGCTGGCAACAAATAGGACACCCAGGAAAGTAACCTGGGCCACCACCAGTCCCTCATGGGAGCTGATAGGGACAGCGTTAAGGGTGATTCCTGAAACTGTGTTCTGAGCCTATAGAACGTTAGGTGATAACTTCCAGGAAAACTGAAAGATTTCTAATTCCAAAATAAGGAAGTCAGACTTTGCACAGAGAATTCATTCATTTTTAGGCACTTTACACTGAAAAGTGCCCCAAATTTGGGGGAGACAGGCAGGCCCACAGACTAGGGATTGTGACGGCTGACACAAACACAAAGAGGTTTTTCCTTGGTACTGAGAAAGCCTAAGCGCATTGCTGCTGGTGATTCTTCTTGAAGGTAGCTAACACGGTTAGGCTGTGGCATGACTGACACTTGGGGAGGGAACCTGCCCACTCAGCTGCCAGGCAGAAAACGAAGTCACACTGGAGCTATGAGTACCAGCAGCAGCATGAAAATAGGTCTGAATGGTAGTTTGTTACATATAGCAAGAAATATGCACGAATACTATTTTTTCCTATTGTGAGAACAAAAATATATGGAAATGGAGAGATTAACTAATTCTATATTTCTTCAGGAAGGCAGGCAGACTACAAAGGCAGACGAGAAGAAATTTATTTTTTGCCACAAGACTAATTTTATAGAAGACTCGGTGTTCCAAACCTAGTCCATTGACAAGATAACTCCAAACCCGACCAAAGACAGATAAACACATAAGGCCTCACTGAAACTGATTTAAAATGAAACACAAAAGAATAAAAATGAATCAAAACAAAAATATTGATTTTCCTTAATAAATATTAAAATAGACGTGCAACAGTAGGTCTTTTTGCTTTAACTGCACTGTGCGCTAATTGTTCTAGTTATATGTGCACTAGTTATAGAGAGAAACTCTTTAAGAGTATGTGAATCATTTCTATCACTTTTGTGCATGGGTAAATTATCTGAACAAACATTCCCCTTTAATGTCTTTCATCCGAGAATCTGGACCTACGAAGACAGCTGGATCCATGAGATACAGGACCACTGTGCTGAGGGAGGGGATGGGGGGCCAGGGGGCTACGGGGGCTGGAAAGCCTGTTTGCTGGTGCCCCATTCCCCCACCTGGATCATCTGTGAGCGTCCTCATTTTGTGGATCATTCTCTAATAAGGGTCTCTTTCTACTATGCAACCAGGGGTCAGGCCACGATAGGAGACAGGGAGCAGTAAGGAGAGCACGACCTCATGGAGGGCTGGGTGTGGGTGTGACCTGTGAGTGCCCAATTAGGGGCTTTTCAATGAGCCACATGAGCATTCTGTCCATTTAAAGATAACTCCCATCCTTCTGTCCTGACAAGGTGATGGCCAGCTGACCCACGTCAGGAAAGCAGGGGCCACGGGTGGCCCTTTTAACTTAAGTAATCAATACCTGATCCTTCCTCTGTCACCATTCCAAGTCCTTCGGCTTTGTTCTGCCGCTCAAATGCATTCAGGTCGAGGACACTGCAGCAACAGGAAGAGACACACTCAGCAACACCACACAAAATCTTCTTTCCTCACAAGAGCCAATGTCTGAAAACTGCATCTCTCAAAACGTGAACCAAATGTTAATGTACACTGGAAACACACCCCAGTCCAATGCCTGCCAGCCATGTTTCCTGGTGGCGGACTGGCCTCTCGCCAGGCTGAGGCTGAAATGACCCTGGCGAAAGGCAAGCGTAAGGCAGCGGTGGGTCTCAACTCGGAGTGCGTCAGAGAGGTGGCAGGCACCCTTAACTGTAATGACAGTGACCATGCTTTCCCAGGTGGGACAGCTTATCACAGCAAGTGGGCATCAGGTACCTCAGTCAAATGCCCGAATGATTTTAAGTGCCATAAAAATAGAAAGTAATTATCATAAATTAACTAGTTAAGGACCCTTTATTTAGAAAAAGTGAGAAATGGTCCACAGGCTCCCAAATACAACTAAACAGAATTTTCTTTTTTCTCTTTTAAAAGTCATGCACCACTCATTCAGGTAGGCAGAATGCACATTAATTCTTCAGGGTCCCTGTTTAAGCACAGGGGAGATCATTCTAACAATTCTCAACACTGATTAATTTAGTAATTAAGATGTTACTAACACCTAACAATAAGGCAGAAAGTAAAACAGCAACTTCCGCCCCCCCCCCTTCAAAGTATGTTTAATCATTAAAAGTCCTTCTGTGTACAATTATTGTCCAGAGTGCAAGACAAACACTTTGAAAGACACCCGCCCCCTGAGCCGGAACGGAAACGGGTGGACACTCACCTGCAGGACTGCATCAGGCCCGCCAGGCTCTGGAAGAAGCCCACGTCCTTCTTCTCCTTGAGGTAGTCGAGCATTTTCTACAGTAAACACAAACCACAAGGCCACTGAGTCCAACTCTTGTTACTGGTGAGTAAAAAAACAACAAAAGCATGCCTCCTACTCTGAAATAAAGACAAAACGATATTCAGTGCACACAGGTACTGCCAATGTCATTTTCCCCATGAGACGGTGGCAGCATGTCACAGCCAGAGAGTGGTCTAGGTCTGCGTGTGGCACAGGGACATGGCTTGGAGCAGGGCAATGTTCTACACAAGCCCCGGGAGCCTCATGAACATCGGGGGAGTAACGCTTAACCCTCTCCTCATCGCTACTCGAGTATCTGGAGATTCTGATGCTTCCAGTTCACTGGGAAGGTCTGCTGGTTGCCAGTCACAGGCTCTGTGTGAAAGTGAGGCCCCAGAGCCGCCGCCGCCACAGAGCTGTGACCACTGTGTGCTGGCAGTTCGGACGGAAGCCCGGTTTCCATTAGTGTGGTCTCCAGCCAGGCCTGGTGGGAATCACCTCCCTCTTGAATCTTTCTCCTCTGTCCTCAGAATGACGCCTGGACTCTGGGGTCGAACACAGTGTGAAAGAGCTAGCAGATCACACGGCTGCCGGTGTGAGCTCGCCGCTGTGTGTCGAAATGGAGCCGCTTTCCGAAGGCGGCAGTGCGTGCTGGAGGCTTCACACAAGTGAGCAGGATGGCAAGATGACAGGAGGCGCACCAAGGCTCCAGAAAGATAAAGTGCTGATCGTCTCCAAATTTTGAAAAAGGGGTAATTCCCATGATTAGTGCTGTTCACGCAGGGCTCAGCTAAATAGTCAAAATTTTGGTAGTGATCTTTTTTCAGAAATCAGAGTCAGAGGTAATATGAAATTCAATATGTAAAAGCTGCAGAGACACACATATGTGTGAATACATATGCATTACACACCTATACACAAGTGTGTACACACACATACCTGTAGACAGGTGTGTGCATGCATGCAGCCACACATATAACTATACATGTGTGTGGGTGTCCGCATGTGTGCACGTCCATGTGTCTGTGCATGTGTATGACCACAGACGTGTGTGCGTGCATGTGGCGTGCACACATGGGTGCACACATGGGTGTGCACGCATGTCCCTGTATGTGCATGCACCCTTATATGTGTATGTGCTCTCACGTGCCTATATGCTCATGTGTATATATACACATATATAACATGTGTGCATGCACTTACCCATGCATACTTACACACATACCCACAAAGTTGTACACACAGAGATGCACGAAACACATAGCCACTTGGGGAGGGTATTGATAAGTTATTGGTCTAATCAAACATGAAGCACTTATTACTCATTGGTCTTTGAAAACAAAACGAATATGGCTTTGAGGGTCAAAGGGAGGTGATAGAATATATATCCAAAGGCTTAGAGAGAAAGGAAAAAATCTATGGAAACAGTAAAGACATACAAGGGTTGACAGAAGTAGATGTACAGTTCATAAAATAGAGTTTATTTTTGTGTTACTCAATTATTGTAATTTCCCATATGATTTCTTCTGGATGCAAGAATTTCTGAATATGTATACTATACCATTAAGTTCTTTTCAAGTAAAACACAAAGCAAGAGAAATTATTTGACAAATATTGTGGAGAGATTGGGCAGGTTTTCTTTATTTTTCCTTTTCTTAAAGTTACACAGTCATTCACTATGGAAATCCAAAACAGGGCATGTATACATTGGATAGGAAAAAAGATCTCTATTTTCCCTACATTCTAACTGAAACATGGCGTCCCTTCCAACTAGACGCCCACGCACAACACCAGAGTGTCGGTGGTCACTGCCGTGCCGCTGACGGAGACTCCAGGCACTCCCTGCACACGCCACAGCCGGTACAGCTAGTTCAAAATATTCAGACTGATCATTTCTCCTCAACGTTTATCAGACCAAGGACTAGATCTTGTACTTAAAGAATTCATAAAGAAACACATCACTTTATCAAAACCTGTTGTTAGCCCTGGGTGACCTCATTACAATGCATTTGGCTTCTCTGGCACACCTGTGCACTTCTGCTTCGTGAGTTTGTGCACAACACACGGATGGAGTTCGGGTGTCACTGAACCGGCAGAGGTGTTACACTGGCAGAGCTGGGAACAGGGGATTAGATGGCACCTGGGCCCACTCCCAGGCCTCAAGAGCAATGATCATATTCGCAGAACAAAGTAGGCAACTTGAGAGAAATGTGCAGATGAGTTTCTCTGCTATACTGCACTGCCGCTTAACCTGGTCCAAAACTTCACCAAGTTTTCTCAGCTCCACCTTCCTTAGGCTCCAGGATCTTCTGGCAGCACATCCAGGCCCTTTCCCAGGGCAGTGATTCTGAGGCTCACAGCAGCCCGAAGTCAAACATTCCAAGGATTTCATTAGCCTTTCTTTCCTTCTACCGGGGTAGCCCTTCACCTGCCTCACGACAACTCACCCGAGAAAGAATGGTTATCAGTCCCATGCGCATTAGCCATTCTTTCTCCTACAGATGCCAAAATATAAAAATAAGAGATTTTAGCTTCAGAATAACACACTCTGCTACTGAAACTATGTTGTTTTGCTGTTTTTCAATTAGCATGAGGATTTTTTGTCCGAGTTTAGGACCCTCCTGTGGCCCTGTGACGGTGGCCCGAGGCGTGCGGCCCACAGCATGTGACAGTCTGTCTCTGACAGTTGTTTTGAGTCACTCGAGTTCCCTCATTTTAATGAGCTCCCAGACTCTGGCCTTCAGATGGCATCCTTTGTTGCCCTGGTTGAAGTTACTAAAACCTCAGCCCAAAAACCATGTCTAACTTTTAAACAGAACATAGTTCAAAACTTGGTTGCAAAGTGACTTTTTCCCATTTCTGTGGAGACTAGAAATAATCACAACTAAAATAATTCCTGACGGTGCATTCTGGGCGTGTGCTGGATGAGGAACAAACTTCCTACCAAACACACATCTGAACCCAGGGAGTTGCCTGCCAGGAACTATGACCTGACGCAGCACGTCCCTCACTGGGCCTGGGCGAAAATCGACTTTCACTATGAAACCCTCCAGCTGGCACTGGCGGGTCCCCGGAGTGAGCATTGCAGGTGACGACAACACACGCATGACTTAAGATTCTAAAGAGCTGGTGTTCCAGAAAATGTTCGGCTGTGGAACAAGGTGACCGTAGATAAAGACATATCTCACATAAAAACTGAAACACCTTGCAATCAACAGTGCTTTCAGGATGACTCAAGCAGTCCAGCAGGTGGACTCCATGGCCCACTGCTGGAAAGGTGCATTGTGGGAGCAGCCTGCAGCCATTACCTGCTGTACTGTGGAGTTGCCGCCATTCAGGATAGCAATGCCAAGTTTCAGAGTAGCAGCCACCATCGGTCCGGTTTCCCCTTTAAAATATAAAAAACAGTGTTCCCAACATTAGCCTGTTTCACCTCAAAATGTGCACTTTCAAAACTACTCCGATCCCTACAAATCTCTACAATGGTGGAGGGGGTCAGATTGACTTACACACCCGAAAAGATATTTTAAAAGTAATAACGCATATTTTGTCATCAATGTTTTATCAAATTTCAGATAATACAGACAGAACTAAAACTATGAGGACAGATTTAGAAAGCTATGAAAAAAACAATTGATTTTGAACTACTGAGACCTAAAATTATTAAAATTCAAAACTGCACACTAAAATGACATTGAAAGTAATACAAGCCACTTCCAGGTTTCCCCGAGGAAAACACCCTCCCTTGCACCCTCGACAAGACTGTGTGTGAGCAACGTGCACCACTTCCACTGCATCACCTTCACGTGGTGTGTTAGAGCCTTGCTCTGTTAGGACAGCCAGTGCCAATCTGGTTATTCAAATAATAATGGCAAAACTTCAAATCCGACTATAATTGCTATCATTTAGTATATTTTACTTCATGTTATTCACCTGTACTTTCATCTTAGAGATAGAAATAATTTCCATATTTAGGGTGTGCCACCATTAATTTTCCATTCTATCACAAATTACATTAAAAATGTTTTCAAAAATGAAATATTATTAATGTAAGAAAAATCATCCTGAAATGGCTAGCTACTGAAAAATATAGTATCAGTACCACTTTAACAGTTAAAAAGGACTCCCTTTAAAAGCCTACACATGTCGATCAAGGATCTGCAAAGTGTGACCTGAAGGCCAAACCCAGCTTGTCACCGGTTTCTGTAAATAAAGTTTTACTGAAACACAGCCACACCACTCGCTTCCACAGTGTCTGTAGCTGCTTTCCTGCTGCTGTGCCAGAGACCATGTGGGCACGACACTGAGCACACCCCCCGGCCCTTCCCAGGAAACATCCACCACCTGGCTAGTATGAGCAGCTCCCTGGAGTTGGGTCACGATAGAAATTTCCAAACCTTCTTGAGCAGAAATAAAACAAACCTTTAAAAAAGACTCTGAAGCAAGGGTCAAGGTTGCCCTGAGTAAAGGCGGTCTCACGTCTGTTCCGTCACTGGCCCGGGCACCACCCAGAAACTCGGGCTCCCTGGGGAAGGGGCGCCGCGAGGGGCCGAGGGCTCACCTTTGCTGGCGCTGATCGTCTGCAGCACCATCTCGGCGGCGCCGCGCTCGTGCAGCCGGGCCTGCTGGTACAGGAGCTTCTGCTTCTCCATCTCCTTCTCCTGAACACAAACCCCAACCGTTTATGTTGTGGCCACCAGTCAGCAGAGCAGCTTCTACAAACCACACTTTTAGTCATCTCCTCATGTACGGGCTCTATGGCAACATTACAGACCATTTCAACACCAACACTGCTATTTACACAGACGTTCACATATTCGAGTCTCGGTTTTGCGTCAACTGGTTTACCAGGAATGGATTGTCTCAATTTTAATGATTTGATTAGTCCAAAGTCTGTACCATAGTTTGGAAGTAGCTGTGCTTTGTCATTGAAACTTGCACTTTCTGAATTAGACATTTGTGCATGTTTGTCACATTGGAATAATCTCCTGTGTCATGGTCATAACTTGATACTGCTCAGCAATGGCTCGAGTTGCAAGGTATCACTGAATGGCAGAACAACGTTAACTGAGACGTGCTGGCGTCTGAGCAGAATTGAAAGCTGATATGGGTAAAAAGTGGCTTCGACTAAGCAGCAGACTCATGAGAGAGCTCTCCCCAGGGTCCCCCAAAGACTAAAGAAGCCGTGTGCCTTTATATTTTGTATTCTCTGGTGGCAACAAACAATGCTGCATGGTGCTGCTGGGCGATGGCTGGAGTTTGTTCCGTTCCACTCAAGCTACCACTGAAAACATAAAGAAGAAAATAAAGAGAAAATATAAAGGCACAGCAAGTTCAAGACTGGAAGGATCATTCACTTGAGCTGTCCAGTTCGCTGGAGAATTGAGACGGGACTAAGCAGTATAAGTTGCAGAATGAAAGTTGCATAGAGCCCTGTGACAGCGAGTCCGTCAATGGCGTGGTAGAGAAGCTTAGTCGATGGACATGAAACGCTCAGTTAGTATCATGTCCGTAAACACAACGGCCAAAACACACGTGACCTCAGAGCAGGAGGAGCTGCAGCAGAGGGGACCGCTTTGCTGCCATAAACTTTCCATCAAAGTACGGCAGAGACACTGGAAGATGGAAGAGGTTTAAAAAATGAAGGCTTGCTGGTTACAGAATATGAAAAATAAATAAACTCAAAGGAGGGGGAAGAAATGGGCTCAAACAAATGAAAAAAGAAACCTTTAAATCAAAAGCAACCGACACAGACATCAATGCTGTTACCAGAGAGTTCTCGCCGATGCTGGCAAAATTGTTTCTTAAATCTTTGATAATATCGTGCTGCGAAAACAAAATCGATCAGGGTTTTTTTCACACTATAGTTAGAGCGCCTGCAGTTAAATTTTTTTTCTTAAATTATGTGATAGGCCTAAATGGAAGCAGAGAAACAAAAAAAAAAAGGCAGCTTTGCTTTGTGGTAGCCATGCTGACATCTAAAAGGTTTGCCTTCATGTTTAAACCTCTTCCTGTGAAGTCAAAAACAGAACAGAAACAAATTCACACAGACACACAAAACCGTATTGTCATTGCAACACAGTTTCAGAAAAACAGAAAGAAGACCCTTCCGTCCGCCCTTCAGGTGTTGTTTCACACTGGGGAGCAACATTTGATTCTTCCTTTTAGACCCAACAATCTTTGACTGTCCGCCCACTGCCAGAGCTATCACGGAGTTTCGCTTCCTTCGCCAACTCCTTTGTGAGACAGGGTTCCCGCAGGACAGCGACAAGGAACAACTGGTCCAGGAGGGGCCCTATCGCGTCCATCGATGACAGAGGCAAGGGAGTTAGAAAGATCAATTCTTTCTGGGCCCAACAGAACATATCAAGACAGTCATCAAGACATCCCAGGAAATGGCAGCACACCGTATATCCCTGAGGGGAAAAGAACGAAAGCAGACAATACCCTCTGCCACCTCTGCTCGCTGTGTAGGTACAGCACGCCAAGACCTGCCGGAGCAGAGTGTGCGCTGCGCTCTGAGGCCCCAGTACCCTTCCGTAACTTAAGCCACCTGGGATGGATGGATGGCAGGAGGATCAAGAAGTAGACAAGATTTCAAATCGTCTTCTTTGGAAAACAAATTCCCTGGGCAAAGATCCCTCTCACCTTTCTCCTATAGCATCTGTATTCCTATAGTAATAACTATTTCAGAAGTGATGAGGACATTCAGTTGCAAAAATGTCGAGTGAAAAAGATACGGGGATCTAGAGGCAGGAAGGGCCGAGCTTCACAATAAGGGGTCAGTCGGCCCCTCCGGAGCCCCTCTTCGGTGGACTGGGCGGGCCGTGCCCCCTCCACAAGCTCTTCCCTGCCCTGCTCCTTTCGGATGCCCTGCCCTGTGAGGACTGCCTCAGTGTGCCATTCAGTGTGTCATCCTCGGGAATTCTATCGCAACATGAAAATGAAACCTTGACAACTACGCCAGAAGTTTCCAGACAATGGTGACGGATTAGGTGCAGAGAAAAAACAATTTCATTCCAAATTTACTGCAGATTTGCTTTTTTAAGCAGATTGGAACAGACCTTTTGAAATTATCTCACTAAGGGAAGTCGCACTTCAAAATGTCTTTTTAAAGGTAAGGTTCCCTGCCCCAGATTGTTTAAAATCGCTGACTAGTCTTAAATTAACATTATTCTGTCAACCCTCTGCTTAGTCTTTAAATTATCCCAAGATCACAAAGAAAGGTTAAGGAGGGGGGAGAAAAACAGCAGCCCCACGGTGTGAATTTTCCTTTAGGCAAACAGTTCTGACTGCCCAGAGTCGCAGAGAAATACCAGCTGTCTCCTAATAAGATTGTTATGAGTCTTCTCAAGGTCAAGAGCGGCCATAAATCAGACCACGATCAAATCACGGAGGTTAAGTGGAAGTATTCAACAGCATGATTTGTTTTCAGCATAACTGAAGTTTCTCCTAAAATTGCAAATATTCTCCCATGTGGTCTAAGAGTGCCCCAGGCTTTTGGCATCTGATGGAGGGGGAAGTTTGGAGGCCTCGAAAAATAACCCATTTGGTTCTTTGACAACTTGCCTTCTATGAGAAATAATATTGAAACAAAAATAATAAACTACAACAGTCCCTGGCTACTTGGTGGAGAAAATCATTATCCCCATGATGGAGAGGAGCAGGCATTTTCACCCGGGCAGCCGGGGCAGCAGAAGAGTTCCCGCGGCTCCTGAAGGGCCCTGAAGGGCCCGCCGCCTGCGCCTGCCCACCGAGGCCGGGGCAAGTCGGATCCGGGCTTCACGCTGACGCCTTTTCTTTGAGTTTCCAGTCCCGCGATGACTGCTGAGAAGGCTTCCCTCTTAACTGGGTGTGGAAACTAGTTACAACATGAGTTTCTCAGAGCTGAACTTCTTTTAAAAATATTTCCCAATATTTAATGTTACAAGGCAACATCTGGCATCATCACTTCAGTCATAACCTTATAAGGTGAGTTGACCCTCAACATCCTAGGGAGAAGAAGTGGAGACACAGATGATGCAATTGAGTAACTCGCAAGACACAAACAGGCCAACTGAGACTAAAAAAAACACAAAAGTGTAAGTAAGAGGTGCATCCCCCACTTGGTTCCAATTCCAGCCTCGGGAACTGTAGGTTGGCTATATTCACAAGGAGTTGCCTCACAGTGCTAAGAAGACGCTTCCAAAAGCATAACTTTGTTTAATAATAAATGGTTCCCTGAGTTCATACACTTTAAACTTAATTTTTTTTAAACTAAGTGAATGTGTGTGAAATGCGCTGGATGTGCAGCAGCCGGGCCACAGCTGTTTCGTGTGATGTGTGTTCGCTGTGCCACACCAGCACACACACACACAGCACATCAGTACAGGTCCTGCAGAGTAAACGTTCCAGATGTGAGTGGATGGTGGACCTACACAACGTGGCATCAGGCAGTGTGCACAGTCAATCTGGAGTTTTGCAAGTGTGAAAAATGTATCTAGTTTACTTTCAGTACATGGTCAGAGAGGTCTACATTTATACATGTACAAATAACAAATTTTCAAATTGGAGTTTTTAGCTTTTTTTTTGTCTGTACTTTTCATTATTACCTATTCTGTCTGTGGCTGAAATATCAGAGTATCTTCTTCCAGAGTCTATTTCTCAATAGAATGAGCATCGTTGCTAATGCTTTCTCTTTAATAAAAATGAAATGTATGGTTTTTCAGAAAGCAAAAACAGCCTATCAAAGTTTTCCTGATACAGGCTCAGAATCAACCGAAACTCTGAACCTCAGAGAGAGGGTGCGGTGAACGTGGTGAACGCCGTGACATGCTGTGCAGTGGGCTTCCACGCTCACTCTGTCCTGGGTGGTGTGTGCCTGCATTTTGACTGGATTCGACACGTGAAAACCAATCGATGCTGTGCTGAAGCGTAACGCCAGCTGTGTGGACGCCGTTTTCTGTGTCAGGGTCCTGACGACCAAATTCACGGGGCCCCCTCGGGAAGTGCCGTTACAAGACACCAATGTCAGAGGCTGTCCAGTCAGCGACGATGAATGGACTTACCATCAAAGGGAATGGGGTTTGTCCCAAACACAATAATGACTTGAAACTGCCTTGGTTTACCTTCTTGTTTGTTTCTAAGCTTCAAGAGTCTAGAACATGGGGACAAAGGGCTCTGCGGTCCCACTCATGGGCCCTACCAAAGGACAGTGTTGGGAAGGAAAGAAGGGGCCTGACAGCTCTCCCCCTGTGAGAGGATGGCCAGGTCATCACAGTGCCAGAATAACATGTGGGGAAAGGAAATCAGATAAAGTTCATCACAAATGGATCACGACGACGTATTATTTGGGTTCCCAGAGCTCCCAACTCAAGTAGCTCCAGTGTCTATGATTCCAGTTTTCATGAAGGATTCTTACTCCCACCCCAGGTCAACCTGACACACAGCCGAACTCCAAGTAGGGGACAGGGTCTCAAATTCCCTGCCAGGGCTCCCTGCTCAGCTGAGGGAGGGGCTTTTCCAGAGACTGTCCTAAGGACACCAGTCCTTCTGCCCTCAGACACTTGGTAGCTCAGCGTCTAATGCCAAGCCCTGCTCGGATAAACTTCACTGCATAAATTCCCAAATAATTACTTTTCCTGAATTGCTAAAGACCTTTTCATTATATCACACATTGTTGTCTTCACAAAGGTCTTCAAAAAAAAATTCAGGAATTTGTTTCTCCCAAACAAGGAGGCTGTCTTTGTTTTGCTAACACGGTCAGCTGTTCAGTGTCTGTGGTTTCAGGCAGCTCCTGGAGAACTTGGGGGCAGCAGTGTGCACGGCTGCCATGCACTGGCCAGTGACTGCACGGGGGCTCCTCTCATGTCCCTAACCCTCTCCTTCCTCGACAATTTTACCCCTTCACCTGACCGTGTGGTGTGTAACTGTGTGATAATTATAAATCCCAAGGTAGGAGAAGGTAGAGATTTGTATATATGCAAAGATAGGCTTCATTTTCCATGAAACATTTTTATTTGACATTCCTATTCTACAAAAACGTAGGGTTTATTTTTCTTCTTGCTGCTCCACCAAAGACCAGACAAAAACTAATGAAAATGTATTTGCTTCTAGCAATATTTATGCATTTAGAACTATGAAATTTCTCTGAAAGCGAAAAGAACTTACTCTTTAATAGCAAATCACAACATTTTAAAGGTGATCATGACCTCTGAGAATATCTAATTCAAAGCTTTTCATTCAGAGTGGAAAAAGGTGAAGCACAGAGTACTGTATGTGACCTGCTGATGAAGGTCACCGAGTCGGCCCCCAGATGAGAACGCAGCCCCCCGCCTGCCTGGGTAGGGCAGTGCTCCCCACACGCAGATTTTTCTCTATGACTTCTGTCCTCGTCCAAAAGTGAAGCTGACTGGACGCCATAATGATGGCAAGTATGTGTAGAGCTGGTTGTACTAGGCAATGTTCTGAGTGCCTCATGTGTGTTAACTAATGAAATCCTCAGTCCAGTCCTCTAATTAGATACTACAATGAGCTCCATTTCAGATAGAAAAATTGAGACTTAAGATCTCACAGGTGGTGGAGCTCGGCGCCAATGACAGGCGGTCCACCCGACTGTCCTCAAATGACTCCCCACACCTCGTCCACTGCAATCAAGCCTGAGCTTCCACTGGGATTGTTTCAAAAACGGAAGCACACTGACTCAAATTATCATGCACATTGGAAATGCACAACTGCACGTTTGCATGCACGTTTAAATGTATTTAGGTGCCCAGTACCCACATGCACAACCACTGCCTTACAGAGGGCTGTGCTGTCTGGGAATGTGCCTCATGCTGGCACCGACCTCCAGGCCTCCCACCCCCTCTGACCTAGCCTTGGCGATGCGCCTTGCTCCTGAGCCAGCGCAGCCCTGGAAATGGCTCAGAGCGCCGCTGTGGCTATGGAAGTTGGCTGCCACCACACCACCACTCACTAGGAAGCCCCCCTGCTGAGGCACACAAAGGGATGACAGGTCCCAGTCACCCCGCAGGCTAGACCCAAACCCGGGCTTCCCCAGGGGCTGCATGGAAAGGCTGGTTAAGGTCAGCAGGAAGTATGAAGAAATTAACTCCCTGTGACCCATGACAGGTAGGAGATGGGATGGACTGGCAGCTACAGTGCTTACCCTCCGCCCCCAGGAGGCACTGTCCCAGGTGCACGTGGCCTCCCCAGGAGCCAACACACCTGAGCAACTGCGGACCCCTGAGCAGCCTTGGTTATTAGCTCAGGTGCATTGGTTTGGGTCTGCGCTCCATCCTCTCCATGGGTCTCTCCTCCTCTGACGCTCACGCTTCCGCAGGACGGTAACACCCTAAACCTGTGAAGTGGTAGCACTTGGCACTCTGCTCTGTTTCTGAGGGAACCACGACCACGGCATGAGGTCTTGACTGGTGACCGACAGTTCCATCGGGCAATATAAGTAAACGTACGGCTGTTGGATGGTGGCAGTGAGTGTGAGCGTTCCAGAACACTGGCCACCAAAACGCCTTCCCCATTCCCACAGAGCTTCTGCACTAGGGACTGAAAAACTGTAAGTTGTCTTGAGAAAAGAAATAATTCTTCAGTATTTTATATACATAGCTACATCTTTACTTTGATTATATTCAAGGGCTCCCTTTTTCTAAGACTCGGCAGCCTTCTAATCCAGATTGCTGTGGTATTTGCCCAAATGTTTCCTCTGTTTCAAATAACTTTGACCTCTTTATAAGATTTAACTGTCTTTTTAAATAATGTTAATATTGAAGTAGACTCAGTTCTAAAAAGGTTATGTAGGATAACGAACTAGGTGTGCAGTGAACGGTTAAGTAAGTAGTTGTAGGGAAAGTACCATCGATGAAGCCTGGATGAGACCATCGGGTTCAGCTGGGCAAGCTGCACAGGGTCACACGAGTGAAGAGCGACGCACACAACATGTGTTCGCAGAAGAAAAGAGCCGGCAAATCCCGGCATTCAGTCCCCACACTGCTTTGCACGTTTCTTGAGCTTTGCTTTATGCCTAATGGATGTTTCCTTATCAGGCCACACCTTTTTAAATTTCAAATTACTTTTGTAATTCTAGTGCAAAATGTTTTCTTTTGGCAAATTTTACAAGCGCTTAGCTATCCAAAATATTAAGAGGTAGAAATAATCAAGATCTTCCCAAGAACGAATGCTGACATCAGTGTTGAAACTGGAATACTAATTGCAGGTATCGCTAACACAGTGGAAGAGCAGACTTATTTCCAGAGTCACCAGGAATGCCACTTATCACATCCGTTTTCAAGTGATGAGACTGGTGTGAAGAAGCCTCAGGAGGCAGAGGCCAGAAGTCCCTAGCGAAGGGCTTGCCGCCTGCAGGGCGAGGCCCCTCCATCTGGCACGGTGTGCTGCTCAAACCTCAAACCAGGAGCCACTCCAAGTGCAAGAAGACAGCCTGTGTCAAGGACAGGATACTGGAAAGACCAATGGCGCTGGGGCTAGAGCTTGTGGAAGGATTGCAAGATCTCATGTTACCAAAGAACCTGAGATGTTGGGTCTAACAAAAAGGTCAATGTCACAGAAACCGAAACTGAGACCCAGACAAATACACACACATGTACAGTTTACCTTGCTGCGCTGGGATCCTGTGGCCTTAGGAAGGATGAGGACAGAAGCAAAATAGCAATAAACAATTGCTCTGGAGACCACAAGTGGTTACACTTCAGAAACTGTTATCTGCAGCTCTCAGCTCGTTCTAATTTACCTCAGTTTCTTATCAACGAAGATGGATTTGAGAACAGAATACACACACATTAGACATGATTCTAGTGCCATCCAGGAAATTACCCTGAGGGCAGTTTTCGCAGCCAGCAATATCACTGGTTTTCTTAAGTTCGTCAGCTCTTGTAGTTCTCACACAGTGACTTCGGTGCGGCAGAGACCCCCGTGTCAAGCTGTCCCTGAAAGAGGCCCTGTGTGTTTGGTCCTCACCTGCCCCTTTCTGCAGGTCCAAGGCAGTTAGTGGCTGCCTGCTGGGTCCTAATGAGCCCCTAGACTTCTGGCTCAAAGTCCAGACTAGTTCATCTACAGTGAAATCAAAAAGAATCTACTCTGTTCCCTTCCACTTAATTTCTTGTTTTAAAAATTCTAAAATCAAAAATTATGTAAGGAGAACGGTAGTTAACAGCACCTAGTTTTTCTCATTCAAAAACAAAAGTGTAGTCTAAGAAAAGGGGGAAAATAACATTTCCTTTCTTTCTGGCTAGTTAACATTGAGCAGTTCAAATTATGCAGCTATTTAAGCCTGAAAGGTTTGGGAACATAACCATAAGCTAAAAGGTGGTCCTAGGAAGATCTCACCCCCCGCCCCCACCTCATGCAAGCAGACTGGCCTTGTGCACCGGCCACAGGTGTGCAGGGAATGAGTGACCTATTGGGCAGGAGTTGCTGGAGGCCAAAAATTTAAGATTCGATTCAGAAAAAGATATTGAGCCAAGGCTTCCATTAAAAACTTGATGTCACAATGCTCTTCGGTGAGGGTTTTCCTCATGCGTCTGTTGGAAATTTGGAGCACGGCCTCCCCCAAGATGGGGCAGTCGGAAGCCTCTCACCCCTGAGCTCCTCAGGGGCACTCGTTCCGAACACACAGGTTCCCTGGCGTGTTGAATGAGTCTGGTCCCTGGTGCTGACCGCGGCGCACGTCAGGGCGCAGACTGGCCCCTGCTGCTGACATGCAGGCCCCTGACAGTGAGCTGCGATTAAGCCATGAAGCAAGAAACATAAATGTCCATTATGAGCTATGGAACAATGCTTCCAAGGAGAAAAAGGCAAATCTAGAAAGATCCATCTTACTTCAAAACTCTTCACTTCCTCTTCACCATCGTCGTCTTCTTCATCATGACAACTCTGATGCATGGAAAAATTGAAAAGGTTAACAGGATTAGAATATGGTGGGGCGTGAAGTACAAAAGAATGTAATGCAGAATGCCAAAGTGCTTGCATTAATTTTGTCATCAATATTGTTTAAATATATGTAATACAGTAGCTGCAATAACCTTAGATAATATCATCAATGAGTTCATGACCTAAAAGAAAATTTTACTGGGCTTTCACAGAATCGCAATGCTAACTATTCGACTTTATACATCTCGTAGACATATTTATGAGGCCGACATTATACTGCACATACTACTTATTCATGTGTTTGCCTTTTTACACCAAGTTGCATGCTCTACAGATGGGCATCGCTCTCTCATGGTGATGCCGCCAGCACCATGCACGAGTACGTGCAACAACTAGGGACTAAAGTTAAGAGAAAGTAGTGTCCATTAATTAAAGTCAATCTTGGCATCGCTTTTTAAGTTCATTCTTTACTGCATTTTGTCCAAAGGAAAAAAGTGAAAGTGTAACTGCTAATAACATTCTTTTATACACAAATCATAAAACTGATTTGTCCATGTTATTTTCCCCAGAGGGAGATGGGAGTTGTGCTAACCCGTGCCTGTGTTTTCATCTAATTCTCACAGCGGCGGTGGGTTTAGGGGTGGAGCAGCAGGGCCGGGAGTGGGCTGCGGGGGGCACAGCACCTGGTTCAATTCATGCTGCCCCCAGGCCTTAGCCGTCCAGCCCAGGGCATGTTCCTGGGATCCTCCCATTTAAGGGGGAATGAGAAAAGAACATCCAAGTCATGAGCAGATCTTAGGAATTATTATATGTATGTAAATTGTTGCCACTTCAAAGCAAGTGTCTGAAAAAATAATAAGCTTTTAATAAATCTCAACCACAATTATTGCTGTGGTTTGGAATTAGAAGGATCATGTGACCAAAGGAAGTTGGTCATTAACCAAGACCCATGGCTGGAAAACACTGACAGCTCTTCCAAGTCGATGATTCCAAGCACTCGAAGGGTTTCTGACGGTTGGCAATCGCTCAGCGCACCAGTGAAGCGTGTGGAGACACGGCGGTGCGTCTAAGCTACAAATCAGGGAAGACTTGAATTCAGTGGTCCAGAGCGCTTTGATTATGGAACAAAGCTGGAATGGAAGGGAAGGGATGGGCGTGATCCCTCCACTCCTCAGTGACAAAATCTGAAGGTCTGTCACATCCATTCACTCAACCACTATGCCCTGAGTGTCACCCCACCACGCAGAACAACGTAAAAGTGCATGC
>PVKM010019342.1:0-24298 GCA_004027735.1 Carollia perspicillata
TATCTTCTGCCTCAAAGGTAGTTTAATATTTGTAACTGAGTTCTTAGGGAGACTTGCCATTGAATCCATTTTCCTCGGGTTGTACAACCTTTTGTTGTAATTTAAAAGTGCAGTGCTTGCCTTGTTATGAGATCATGTATACTGCATTCACGGGTGGTAGCTGGGTAGAGGGTGGCTTCTCAGTAGTTTTGACCTACCAACCAACTGATCTGACGGGGGCCTGCTAGTCTGATGCTAACCAGCCCTCCTTCTTCATGTTCAAGCAATCAAAAACACACTCAGCTCTTGAGAAATGTAAGCACATGCTCCTCACCCTCCTTCTTAAAAATCTGCCTCAGAAATAAAACATATCCCTGTGTGGTTTCTTTCTCTCTCATCATTTTTGCCAGATGCTGATTGCAAAATTCCTCAGTTCTTTTATTTTCAACATCAATTCCAGAAGATGCATTATCCTCTATCCAGAACATGAAGTTCTCATATTTATCTTGTTTTAACTCAAGCTTCATTTGCATGTGGTCCTCGATGAAAAACTGTAAGCAACAGAACTGTAAATATTGGCATTTCAGTCATATGACTTCTAAATTCTTCCTGAAAGTTATTCAATGGTCAATGATGCTGTGTATGCAATTATTCCTGTGTAATACAGTGTTTTAAGAGTGCATTAACATGTGACTTACGAAGTGGGGTATGTCATAACTACACAAGCAGTGGTATCATCCTTCAGTCGTGACTGCGTGTGAGATCCACACGCCTGTCAGGGTCTGTGTCTGCACCCTACCCACTCTTTGTACATCAGCTAATGGAAAAGGTCAAATGAATATAAATATGTAGTTCAGAGTTCAGATCCCTTTCAGAAAAAAATGTAATATGTATAGTAAATTTGTTTGTCAAGAAAAATATTATACCAGTTAAGAAACACAATACTTTGAGTAGTTCATAAACATATATTTTTGAAAAACCCTCTTGTGCCTTTATGACCGCCATAAAGTATCCCTGAATATAAAAGCAGAAATAAATCAGATGTGTGAACCAAATATCTTACAAAGAAAACTCATGAGATTGTGTTAAAACAAATGCCAGAGGATTTATGGGTAAATGATACTTCATGAACAGTAGTATGGCCGTTCTAGCAACTTTGCTAAATGACTGAATTTTTAGAAGGCAATAGCATTTTTCCTCAGCGTGATGCAAATTTCCTTTTTAATCTTGCAAATGTTTATTGATTGGCTATTATGTCTTTGACAACGTGCTAGACATCAGGCACTGTGATTGATCCTGGCTATGAAGGAACCACAGGTGTTTTATCTGCAGCCCAACTGCTGTTCTCCTTTAACTCTGGTCTTTGTCTGAAAGTGGTTGGAAAAATCTGGATTAGGAGAAATAGAAAAAATATTTAAAAATGACAAAGACATTTTTCATGAAGAACCGTTCTGCAAAGTGAAGCTTATTTTTTTTCTTTTCTCTTTTGTCCCAAATCTAATCTATTTAAATAGCTTGGCATTTGTTTTTTTGTCAAATGTATTCATTGCCATTGGTTTATTCTTTCCCAAAAGTTACTATTGCATTGACACACTCTATTACTTGTTTAAGAAGTATTATAGTTACTGTAATCTATGTGTGCATTAAAGCAAGTTGGATTTGAGGTAGAGTTCTTCAGAGCATGGTTTTACATAAATGACCTAAGAAAAACTTCCTTCATTTCCTTCTCTGCCTACTACCTTTAAAGTTAAGTCATTATCTACAGGCAGAGGAAGGTCAGGAAAATCCAGCTCTGAGGGCCAGATAGATTTGTAGATTGAAACATGTAATAATTTATACATAAACTACAGCTAATATCTTGCAGAATTTTCATGGTGTGGACATTCCAAAAGTAATTACTATAGTTGACAGAAGGAACTAGAAATTAAAAATGTTGGGACAAACATTTGTCACTTTGTAGCCAGATTGAAAAAATAATCTCTTATAAGAAATTGTAATGGAGTTCTCTTTATATATCCACTACCAATACTAATATTTTAAGTGTGAAAAAAGATCTATTTAAATTATTAATTACGTAAACAGCTTTTTTACTTTACATAAAGAATTCAAACTCCGTAGATATTTTGCAACCTTATCTTTTTAAAAAATAAATAAATAAAAATGTGCTTAAATGAGTAGATAAATAGCTTAGTAAATAGATGTATTCAAGAACAATGAATGAATCCTTTAATTTCTTAATTGTTCTTTCCTCCCATGGACATTGGGTTGTAATTTTTTATTTAGGTAACAATTAATTCAGTTAAATATAAATAGATGAACTATTTTCAGCCAACAGGTTTTTCTTGGTCTCCCACTGCATCTGAGGCAATGAGTCAGGGCCTGAGACCAATCATCTGGCAGGGAAAAATGTCAAACATATTAGTGTCTGGAATCATATGACACATCTTCCCATGATAATGTTTTAAGAGTGAGAGGGAAGAATTGCCTTGCTGAACTGTAAACTGCAAAAGTGGGAAGTAGCATCAATTACAAATTTATCCATTTACTAGAGAATCTAAAACTTTTATCATTTTGTAGAGAAAACCCCCATATTGTTATTTTATGTGTTATTTGTACAATTAAAAAAAACAGATTTACTGAGAAGATGCTAAATTTCTGCTTTTAGAAGTTATCCGAATTGCGTCATGGACAAATTTCTATTAGACTCCAAAGCAATTATCACCAATAAATTAACTGATGGGGGTAAAGATTTCAACCATCAACATTCTATGTGATGATTTTACATTTTTCTTACATTATGAGATTATGCCGTAGCCTAGGCTGTGAGCTAGCAAGATAAAAATTTAATGAGGTATAAAACATATACACAACTTGCAACATGAATGATAATGTCTTAATAGCTTAAGAAGCCTGCATAACTGCATTACAATCCAAGGCATAAAGAGATACAGCATGTTAACCTCAAGCTTATAAATCAGTAATCCAAGGACCTAAGAGCTTCATGACCTGGAGCAGAGCAGTTTTCTTTTTAAAAAAATTCAGAATGTACAATACTCATAAAGTACTGTTTTCTTACTCTAAAAGTAGGTCTTACTTTAAAAGTAAGGCTAAGCTTACTTTGTTGTAATATAACAACATAGGTCTTAGAGACAAAGTTATGTTAATTTTTAAAAAATGATGTGTCCCTTTAAAAGTTAGATAAAAGAACAAGAGTCCGCTTCCTTATTATAACTAAAATCTGAAGCAAAGGGAGAGGAAATGAGTGTGGAATGGGAAGGCGGTCCTTTTCTTTTCAAGTGTGGCGATCACCACCAATCCCTGCTTCCTCAGTTAAGATCTCTAAATAACCCAGCCAGACTCATTTATTTTACAACTTGAAGACTTTCTGAGAATATATTCCTAAACGTTTAGTTCTAAAACCCAGTTCCATTTACTGACACACCAATCTTTCCTTACCTTCCGCGGCTCAAAACCAGCAGCTATGTTAGCCTCAGAAGCTTGCTGGATGTACTGGACAAACTCTGACACATCAGCACTCCACAGCCTGTCTAACAGAGAGAGCTGTCAGGTTTTCTAGATTTTTATCCCTGAATTGGAAAAAAATAGTCTATTGGATTTTGAAGGATTCCAACTTAATGATGGCTGCATTTGATTAGTATATTTAGGAGAAAGATCAAAATGAAGTAGCAGTATAGCCTTGGTTGGTGTTGTTCAGTGGGTTGAGTGCTGGCCTGCAAACCAAATGGTCACTAGTTTGATTCCCAGTCAGGGCACATGTCTGGGTTGCAGGCCAGGTCCCCAGCTGGGGGTGTGCGAGAGGAAACTGATCGGTGTATCTCTAGCACGTTGATGTTTCTCTCTCTCTCTCTTTCTCCCTCCCTTCCCCTCTCTCAAAAAGTAAATAAATAAAATCTTTAAAGAATTTTTAAATGAAGTAGCAGTATAACATAGAGGTAAAGATAGAGGGTTTTTTAAATTATTATTTATCAGACTTCATATGTTCATTTCTCGGATCTTCTAGTTAGTATCTTATTAAATACATAACCTTGAATAATTTATTTTTACTATATTTTTATCTCCTTAACTATAAACTGGGAATTGTGATGGTGATAATAACAGCAGTGACTTCAAGATTGCTTTTTTACCCAGAATAAAAGCTGGTACATGACATGGAGTGACACTCTACATAGAATTAAGTGTTGTACATCTCAGCCCTTCCCTTGAAGCCTCCCCTGAATTAATCAGGGACACTTGCACACTTCTGCTGATATGCATTTCACATGGATCCAAAAAAGCCTCATAATTATTTTTGAAGTCTGACACTTTTATACTGATTAGGAAAGTCTAGAGAAACACTTGCTTTGAAGACAAAATGTTAATATATAAGTTAATAGTATTTCTCTTAGAATGTGTTTTCTTTTGAAAACTTTTCCTTTTGTTTAAAGGAAAGTACAGTCACATTCTCAGGTTTATAGCTAAGTTAAAACTTGAAAAACATTTGACTGTCAAAAGTCTTATTACATGTCAAAACTAGAATTTTTATTAGAATTGAATGAAAGATATTCAAATCTATTTTTTATCAACTAAACTGTCAGGCAGACATTTTGCATTTTAATTAAAGTCGGTAGTTGTCTCTGTCTTTTAGTACTTGGGCAAAAACATTATTTTCTATATGTGCAAATAGAACTAAATACATTTTAATTTAAAAATCTGAACATACATTCCAATATTTCTAAAACTTGTCTGATTTTAAGTATCACTGAGAGTCCTTTGTGATGATTCAGATCCCTATGGCTTATTCAATGCTATCAAATCAGCAGCTCCATGAGTCCCTCTCTGGAGAGTTTTTCTACAGAGAATCACTCTAGGTGACTTCTTTTTTTTTTTAAATCCTCACCCAGGGACATGTTTACTGATTTGAGAGGAACAGAGACAGAGAGAGAGGTTAGGGGGTAGGCACCGATCAGCTGCCTCCCATAATTTTATAAACAAAACTAAATTCAATTATCTTAATTTCTTTCAATCATCTCAACTATTCAAATTAGTTATATTTAAAATTGTAATTTTGTCAGATTCATAAAGTGTTTTGACTCTCTGATGATAAAAAATGAGAAATGTAGACCACAGCTAAAGAGATACTTAAGTGTAAATCCACTATTGCTGGCTTAATAGTGAAGGCATTTAAAATACTTTTTTCTTTAACAAATGATTGAAACTATCTGCATGTTGGTGCCTGCTAAATATTGTGTGAAATTTTACCAGCTGGGAATTATCCCCTCATTCTCTGGTGTGATTAACACTTCCAGCTGTAGAATAATTAAAATGTCAATCAGTTCTGAAATGGAGCAAAACAGTTTCTCATTTGATCCGTCGGATGGAAGGTTAAAGGAGGAACAGGTCAGGTGTCTAGCTCTCATCACGACAAGAGTTCACGTCCCGCCCCTCTCTTGTCTCCTCTTCTCCCTTCTCTCTCACACACACATGCACACACACATTCACAGACACACCGCTCTGGAGGGTAAGTTTGAGTTCTACTCAAATCTGGTTCTTCAATATGCCATAGATTTTTCAAAATTTGTTTTGTTGATTATCTTTAAAGAAAATTAGGGGACAGAAGAGTTGCAAGATGGCTGTGGAGTAGTAGGACATCTCACACACCTCCTCTCAGAACCAAATTGGAAGTAAAACTAAAGAGAGGACTAGACACCCAGAATAAAGTGAAGATTACCTGAAAGAGAGACTTTTAACCAAGGACAGAAAATAAAAAACCATCATGACTAGTAGGAAGGGTGAAGTTGTTAAAGGGGCTGGCCCATTCACAAGGGAGGTGGGTCGAGTCAGTGGCATGGTTTGGGGAGCTTCCCCTTGAGAGGACAGAAGCTGGAACCACAAACAAAGCTCCCAAGCACAGCGCACCAGTGCCAGGAGTAGCGGACCACGTTGTACCCAGAGGTGAAAGGCCGTGAGGTTTGTCTTTGCTGGGGAGTGACAAGACCTGCCAGAGACAAAGACTTTCTGTTTTCTGTTTCTTTCTTAATTCTTAAAGGGCCCAAGGCACAGGTTTTGTGTTTGCAACCACTAAGCTTGGGGCCCACTGAAGGGAGGGCAGTGCAGACTGGAGTTGCAAAGGAGAGTGTGGAGTGGAAGACACTTGGGGAGAGACGTGAGGTAGCAGCTGTGAGTTTTATGCGCTGGGATATCCGTGGATTCCTTGGCAGTCATCTTCCTTGAGAAGAGCAAGCCCCTTCCGGGGAAGCAGCAATTGCCTTACCCTGTTGGATACCACTGCCCGCAAATCTCTGGAATCCTGCTCCTCCCAATCTGCATCTTTTTTTCTTTTCTTTTGTTTAGCTCTGTGTTTTGTCTATTTTTCCCCTTCTTTTCTTCTTTCTTTTCTCCCATCCTTCATCTTAAACCCTACTGAGGAAATAGCAACATACAAAGACTCAGAGGGTGTCAGAGATGGGCTACAGGGCACAGACATACCATACATTTTCCTGGGAAACAGACTGACACTTCCTCCTCATGGGAGAGCAATGGAAACACCTTCCCAGTTTCCAAGAGACCCCAAATCTAGGCTCTGCAGATTCCACCCATTAGCCTACTAGGGGCCCCACCCTGCTAAGTACAGGGGAAAAATCCTGGATAGACTCAGACTAGTGCCTTGGGGGCTTGGGAATGCACCCACCATTTTTGCTGAATTTTGAAGGGCACCTGCCATGGGAGACCCAGGATTCCCACCTGTCCCCCGATTCTGCCAGAAGCCCTGTCAGACTCATTCAGGTCTGTGACTAGTCTAAAACTGATATAAGGTGTGCAGGCAGAGAGAGAGACAGAGGCAGATCCTGTGGTGACTTGGGTTGATTACTGACATACCCCTGGACCCAGTGCTGATAAAACCCAGCTTGGAGAGCATCTGGGCCCCATCATTCCTTGGAGGAATCGGCCATAAACTATGGATTGCTTGTAGCTTCAAATGCTTGTAGGCTGTTGAGGGCTAGACATGGACAGCATTTGACGTTGGATTATATCAGCCTCAGATTCCATCAGAGCCATATCCAAAAAGAGAACACAGCAGGGAAACACTAAACTGTGCTTAGATGACTCCCACTTTGTTCCTTTTCATTATTTTTGTTATTTTTTCTTTTCATAGACCTTTAATTTTTATGGCTCTATTTTTCTTTTATGTCTCTTATTTTACTCTTGCCATTGATCACTGCATTGTTATTATTATTATTATTATTATTATTATTATTATTATTTCCTTTTCTTATTTTTGCTATTCTTTATCTTTTTGTCACTTTTGCCTTTTTTCCTCTTTCAATTCATTATTCATATTATTTATCTCCCCTTTTCTCCTCCCATAATCACTTTGCTGTTCTTTGGTCTTCATTTATTTTTTTTTACTTTTGTCTTTCCTTAATATTCCATTTTTCTTTCCACTTTTATTATTCTAAGATCTTTTGCTGTTGAAATTGCTCATGTTGGAGGGTGCTCTTTTATGTTACTTTGCTTTAAGTTCTACTAGCACCTGAACAACAGTGTATAAGATATGGTAGTGGTTGACCCTCTCAGCCAGCCAGACAGAGGGGAGACACCACCAACAAACAAGCTAACAACACTCAGGACCCAAATACAACAGGAGAGCCAACATAATCCACACAAAGGGCATTCATTCCTAGACCATCCAGATCAGAAGATTAAGGAGTCTGAACCACTGGGTCCCACAGGACTTCTAATACATAAGCCTACCTCATCAATACAGGGAGTCAAAGCAGTTCTATAAAACATATAAAAATAAATGAAAAGAGACAGCTAAAATGGGGAGACAAAGAAACAACCTCCAAGTGAAAGAAAAGGAGGCATTCTCAGAAAAACAGCTAAGTGAAACACAGACCAGCAAATTATCAGACAGAATTCAAAGTGATTATAAGGATGCTCAAGGAACCTAATGAGAACGATAGCAGCATGAAAAAGGACATAGAAACTATGAATAAGAACCAGTTAGAAATAAAGAATGTAATATCTGAAATAAAGAATACACTAGAAGGAATTAAAAACAAGCTAGATGAAGAGGATCAAATCAGCAATTTGGAATACAAAGTGGAAAAAAACACCCAGTCAGAGCAATGAATGAAAACAAACTTAAATAAAGGAGGATAGTCTATGAGATCTTTGGGGAAACATGAAACTTAACAATATTTGCATCATAGGGATATCAGAAGGAGAGGAAAGTAGCAAGAGATAGGAAGACTGAAGAAATAATGACAGAAAACATCCCTAATTTGGTGAGGGAGAGAGTCATGCAGGTTCAGGAAGCACAGAGAGCTGCAATCAAGGTAAGCCCAGAGAGACCTACACCAAGACACATCATGGTTCAAATGGCAAAGTTTAAAGAAAAAGAGACAATCTTAAAGGCTGGAAGAGAAGCAATTAGTTACATATAGGGAGCTCTGATAAGGCTGTGAGCTGATTTTTCAGCAGAAACAATGCAAGCCACAAAGGAATGCCATGAAATATTCCAAGTAATGAAAAGCAAGGACCTACAACTAAGACCACTCTGTCTAGCAAGCCCCTCATTTAAAATGGAAGATGAAATAAAGAACTTCCCAGACACACACAAAAAAGAAAGGCTAAAAAACTATACTTCCACCAAATCAGCATTGTAAGAGATGCTAAAGGGGCTACTTGAAGAAGAAGAAATATATAGAGAGAGGAACACAGGTACAGAGGAAAAAAATGACAGTGAAGAAGTGCCTATCAATAATAACATTAAATATAAATGGATTAAGTGCTTTTATAAAAAGGCATAGGGTAACACAATGGGTAGAAAACATGACCTGCATGCATGCTGTCTACAAGGGACACACCTCAAAGCAAAAGATTTGCACTAGCTGAAAGTGAAGGGATGGGAAAAAATATTGCATCAAATCAGAGGTGAAAGGAAAGTTGAGGTAGCAATACCTCTATCTGAAAAAATAGACTTTAAAACAAAGACTATAACAAGAGACTGAAAAGGTCATTACATAATACTTAAGGTGTCAGTCCAATAAGCATATGTAACTCTAGTAAACATATATGTACCCAATATAGGAGCACCTAAATATACAAAGAAAGTCTTGTAGGACTTTAAGAAAGAGATCAACAGTGATGCAGTCATTGTAGGGGATTTTAACACCCCACTGTCAACAATGGACAGATCTTCCAGACAAAGAACCAACAAGGATACAGTGGCATTAAATGACACACTAAATCAAATGAGGTTCATTGATATTTACTGAACATTTCATCCCAAAGAAACAGAATATACATTCTTCTCAAATGCACATGTAATACTCTCAAAGATAGACCTCATAGTAGGACATAAAAGAAGCCTTAACAATTTTAAGGAAATTGAAGTCATATCAAGTGTCTTCTCAGATCTCAATGGCTTGAAACTAGAAATCAACCTCAATAAAAAAATCTCAAAAAACATTCAAATAGAGGGAGGTTAAATAACATGTTATTAAATAATGAATGGGTTGAAATGAGATCAAAGAAGAAATCAAAAGTACTTGGAACAAATGAAAATGAACATACAACAATCCAAAACCTATCGGATGCAGCAAAAGCAGTCCTGAGAGGGAAGTTCATAGCATTATAGGCCCACTTAAAGAGGATAGAAAAATCTCAAATAAACAAAATAACCTTACACCTAAAAGAACTAGAAAAACAACAACAAAGTCCAGAGCAAGTAGAAGGAAGGAAATTTTGAGATCAGAGCAGAAATAAATACATAGAGAATGAAAAAGAAACAATTCAAAAGATCAATGAATAGGAGCTGGTTCTTTGGCAAGATAAACAAAATTTACAAACATTTAACCAGACTCATCAAGAAAAACAAAGAGAGGACTCACATAAAGAAAATTGAAAATGAAGGAAGAGAAGTGAGACAGGTACCCCAGAAATACAAAGAATTGTAAGGAATCACTATAAACAATTATATGTCAAGAAATTGGACAAACTGGGCAAAATGGATAAATTTCTAGAAATGTATGATCTTCCAAAACTGAATCAGGAAGAAGCAGAAAGCCTGAAGAGACTGATAACAACTAGTAGTGTAATCAAAGTAGTCATCAAAAACTCCTGGCACACAAAAGCCCTGGACCAGATGGCTTCACAGGCATAATTTATCAATCATTCAAAGAAGAGCTAACACCTGTAATTTTCAGACTATCAAAAAAAACTTCATCCCCAAAAAATCAAGAAGAGGGAATATTTCCAAATTCTTTCTATGAGGCCAATATTATCCTAATTCCAAAACCAGATGAGGACACAACAAAGAAAGAACACAAGTGGTTAATATTTCTGATATACATAGATGTTAAAGTCCTCAACCAAATATTAGCAAACTGCATCCAGTAATACATTAAAAAGATCATACAACATGATAATGTGATTTTATTCCAGGGATTCAAGGCTCAATAAATATGATACATCACTTAAACAAAGTAAAAGGCAAAATCACATGATTATATCAATAGATGCAGATAAAGCATTTGATAAAATCTAATGCCTGTTTATGATAAAAAAAAACTCAGGAAAGTGGAAATAGAGGGATCATGCTTCAAGGTAATAAAGGCCATATATAAAAAACCTATTACCAACATCATAATGGGCAAAAGCTAAAAGTATTTCCTATAAGATCACGAATGAGACTGGGGTGTCACTTTCACCACTCTTATTCAACATAGTACTGGAAGTCCTAGCCACAGTGATCAGACAAGAAGAAACAAAAGGTATCCAAATTGGAAAAGAGGAAGTAAATCTGTCATTATTCTCAAATGATATGATAGTGTACATGGAAGGCACTATAGGCTCCACTAAAAACTACTCAACCTAAGTGAATTCAGCAAAGTAGAAGGATACAAAGTGAATTTTCACAAGTTGTTAGTGTTTTTATAGACCAATAATCAACTATCAGAGAAACTAAGAAAATAATCCCATTTACTATTGCAACAAAAAAATAATAAAGTGCCTAGGAATAAATTTAACCAAGGAGGTAAAAGACCTTGACTTGGAAAACTATAGGACACTGAAGAAAGAAACTGAGGAAGAAACAAACAAGTGGAAACATATACCATGTTCATGGATAGGAAGAATTAACATCATTAAAATGTCCATACTACCCAAAGCAATCTACAGATTCAATGCAATTCCTATTGAGATACCAATGGTGTATTTCAGAGATCTAAAACAAATATTCCAAAAAGTTTATATGGAACCAATAAAGACCCTGAATAATCTTGGCAATCTTGAGACAGAAGAACAAAGTTAGAGAGATCGCAATGCCTGATATCAAACTATACTACAAGGCTACCATAATCAAATACTCTCATACTGGCATCAGAACAGACTCATAGATCAATGGGAGAGAATAGAGAGCCCAGAAATAAACCTATATCTTTATGGTCGATTAATATTTGACAAAGGAGGCAAGAGCATGTAATGGAGTAAAGATAGTTTCTTCAATAAATGGTGTTGGGAGAACCATATGGATATATGTTTAAAAAAAAAAAGTTAAGAAAGTAGACCACCATCTTACACCGTACACCAGAATTAACTCAAAAAGGATGCAAGACTTCAGTCCTGGCGGAAAACTTCAGCAGCAAAGTGTCGGGTATCTCATGTAGCAGTATTTTTGCTGATATATCTCCTAGGCAAGGAAAATAAAGGACAAAATAAACAAATGGGACTACATCAAACTAAAAAAACTTTTTCACCGCTAAAGAAAACATCATTGAAATAAAAACGGAACGTACTGCATGGGAGACATTATTTGCCAATGATACACTGGACGTGGGTTTAATCTCCAAAATATATTGAGAACTTATATGACTCACCACTGGGAAGACAAATAATCCAATTAAAAAACAGGCAAAGACCATGATTAGACATGTCTCCAAGGAGGACATACAGGTGGCCCATAGACATATGAGAAGATGCTCAACATCGCTAGCCATCAGAGAGATGCAAATTAAAAACACAATAAGATATCACCTCACACCTGTCAGAATGGCCATCAACAAACAGGTGCTGGCAAGGATGTGGAGAAAAGGGAACTCTATGCACTGTTGGTGGGAATACAGACAGGTGCAGCCACTGTGGAAAACAGTATGGAATTTCTTTAAAAAACTGAAAATGGAATTGCCTTTGGACACAGTGATTCCACTGGTGGGAATATACCTGAAGTGTATATCCAAACACCAACTCAAAAGAATTTATGCACCCCTATGCTCATAGCAGCAGTATGTATAATAGCCAAGATTTGGAAACAGCCTAAGTGCCCATCAGTGTATCAGTGGATAAAAAAACTGTGGTACATCTATCTACACAATGGAATACTATGCAGCGGAAAGAATTCCTACCTTTTGCAACACCATGGATGGAACTGGAGGATATTTTGCTAAGTAAAATAAGACAGTCAGTGAAAGATAAGTACCATGTGATCTCACTTATAAGAGGAATCTAATGAACAAAATAAACTAAACAGCAAAATAGAATCAGAGGCATAGAATCATGGAATAGACTGACAGCTGTAAGTGGGGAGGTGGAGGTAAGGACTGATCGAAAGAAGGTGAAGAGATTTGTCAAAGAACATATATGAAGAACTCATGGACGTGGACTATGGTGAGGGGACTGGTTATGAAAGTGGGGGGTGGACTGAGTGGAGGGGGATAAAATGGGGATTAAGGGACAACTGTAATAACATAAACAACAAAATTAAAAAAGAAAATTAGGGGGCAACATTAGGCAGATGGTTAAGGCACTATTGAAGATAGTGTTTCTGCACGGTACGTATTTCTCAGATGTTAATGTTTGCTCCATTTGGGCTTTCCTCTCTGCTTTATTGAGATAGAATTGACACCCAACATTGTGCAAGTTTAAGGTGTACATGTGTTGATTTGATATACTCATATGTTGCAGAATGATACGGCCATGGTGTTAGTTAACACTTTCACCATCTCATTTCTCTTCTGTGGTGTAAACACTTCAGATATTCTCTTTTAGCAACTCTGAAGTACATAATGCATATTATTATTAGATCCTCAGAACTTACAGCTCTTACGACTGGAAGCTTGTTTAGTATTGAAACTTCTTCCTCCCTGATCTGTCAGCACTGACCTGATGATATATCTCCCATACACAACATCCCATCATCACCTCCCAAAAGCAGGGCCTGAAAGACTACTGATCAGTCTTCTAGATGATCGAGGTCTAAAAGAAAAAAAAAGGGGGTTGAAAATGACATTCACAGAATGTTGTTGTACTTTAGAATGTTCTAAAGTCTTTTGTCTTGCATGAATACAGTGGCTGGAAAATGCAGTGTGGAAGCAAACATTTAAATGCACATATCTCTGAATGTGCCAGCCCTACCTCTGCTTCTCAGATATCTTTTTATGGGTCTCAGTGCCTGGAGTCAGCAGTGGCTGTGTGGCTTTCATGTTTTTCCGTTAGAGTTCTTTTTAACTTAATTAAGGCTTTAATAGGAGTTTTATTTCCCTTAGAGGGTTATTGTGAAGTTTAAAGTGGTCTTAGAAATAAGTACCCCAAATACCTGTTCCATCAAACATCTTTTTGAACTTCCTATTTTACTCAGAGGAATATTGCTAATCAGATATATGAACTCTTTTGGATGAGTCTGATATTCACTCTAAGTAACAATCCCTAAGACTTATATAGTGGTTATTTTAGCAGTTTCTTTGAAGTCTGTTCAAGAAGAGATGGTAGCAAAATGTGAGTAGAAAGAAAGGTTGCCTAATTGGTGGAAGCTAAAAAGGTTGGGTTTCTGAGGAAGGTCCTCTCACTTACTTGTGGGAACTCTCAGCATCTCTTCAGCTGGTGCCTGCTTTGCTGACACACTGATCCCCAGGTGATGTGATGAAGCCCCTATTATTCATATGCTTCCACCACTCAAGAGTGCTTTTATAGGCTTAACCCTTTGAAGTCCCTTTCTCATCTTTTCCTTTCTTCTAAGGTCCTTGTGCACACAGATAATATTTATTGAATATTGGGACTGCCAGAAAATTTGCTCTTCTATTTTTTTCTCTCTTCAATATTAAACCTCCTTGTTCCAAAAGTTAAGATAGCAGTAATCTCTTTAGTTTTATGGGCAACAGAATCACTTTACTGATTTTTGGAGACAATAATGCCATTCTTTAAAGGTAATCTTTTCCTCTGATGACTGTGCATTCACCCAGAGACTGAGATTATAGAAACACGGGCTCGTCCTCTGATCCCTTAGGAAGGAAATTTGGGATCCAATAAGGGAATTGAGACTGTTGTTCAACCAAAAAATATTACTTTTTAAAAGGAAAAAACAATTTCTTCAAGCACAAGGTCTGTGCTTGAAGTGTTTAAAATTGTAATTACCGTTGACATTTTACTCAGGGTTCCAAATATTTTAATGTTGATGGATCCCAAATGCAATACTCTGGGCTATTTTTGAAGACCATGGTACATTAGAAAGAAAAAAATACAAAGTTACCAGAAAATGTCAACATTGCATCGGAATGAGTTCAAAGCAAAATCAGTCCGTGCCCTGATGGTTTGTGCTTTTTCTGAGAACACAATAACTACAAACGGTGCCAGGGGGAAAAGGGAAAGGGCTTCTGTTGACTTCCAATAAAGGCGGCATCTGAAAAAAGGGAAGCAAATGGCACCTCGATACACCATTAACAAAAGCCTTGTATATCTACAGCTGCACTCTACGAGCACTTTGGAAATTAAAGAATTGCCAGCTTTTCCACTTTGGGACAAAAAACATTTGTGTTAAACAGCCGGTAAGTAAATGCAGTAAACATATTTTTACAGTGAATAGAATTGTTTTATATTTTGGGGACTGATTGTGAATTTTCACGGCTTCTTGATTAGCAAACATTTGGCAGTTCTGCATCTTTAGACATTAAAATGCCAAAACAGATTTTTATTCTCAGACTGAGCTCCTATACATTTTTTTTCATCCCTCTAACAATTATCCTCAAAACATTTGAAAGCACTAAAATAAAATGTGTTCAGAAAACGCATTCGGAAAACACATTCTGAAAACGTTTTACCTGGGTGACTTTAATAAGCATGTAAATAAAAAAGTACTGGGATGCTGTCAAAGGCAGAGATGAGAAGACAGTACATGTGTAATGAATGAACTGTGAGTGGGCCCTTCCTACAGCCTTGCCTTGGGACAGCCGAGGGCTTTACTGCAGCACAGGCAAGAGTGAAAACAGATGTTTGTGCAAAGCCTCTGGGGTTTCTCTCTTAGTAGTGATATTCTTACTTAGTTTTTGAAATGAATACATTTCCAAGAGATTGAAAAGTTCTCAGTAATTACTTTTATCCATTTTTACTTTTGAGTCATGTCCTTATGAAATATTAAAAAATGTTATTATGCTGAAATGATCTCCTCTGGGAGGTTTTTTTCTTAAATGCCAATTTTGAGTACTTACACTTTGCCTTTAGCAATTCTTTAACTTCAGTGGCAGCATGGATGGACCTGAGATTATTCTGCTAAGTGAAACAAGCCAATCAGAGAAAGACAAAAACCATACGATCTCTCTCATATGTGGAATCTAGTGAACAAAATAAACTGTCAGACAAAATAGAAACAGAGGAATGGGTATGTGGAAAAGACTGACAGCTGTCAGAGGGGAGGCGGGAGGGGGGACTGGATGAGGGAAGGCGAAGGGATTAAGCAAACAAGCCTATACACGTAACATATAGACAGACCAGTGTGGTGATAGCCAGAAGGAAAGGGGCTGGGGCTTAGGTGGATGTGGGCAAAGTGCAGGGGAAATGGGGACAGAAAGAGACTGTTTGGGGCAATGGGCACGTGATGTAGTATGCAGATGATGTTTCAATGAGTTGTACACTTGAAATATGTATGGTTTTGGGAACCAATGTCACCCCAATAAATTTGATAAAAAAAGATTAGGCGACTATACTTGTTTTGCATTTCTCCTTTCAATGTTATTTTTGTTATAGCTAGACCTTGTACTCTTTGTTATAACTAATTAAATTGAAGTCATTTCAATTCTATCAACTTTATACAAAATTGAAAATTTAGAAAAAATAAGTAAGTAAAATTGTTTAATTTTGCGCTGCTTTACATCTCAGTTGTAATGCAGGAGTTTACATATCTTCGGTGATTACATGTGTCTGTGCATGAGTACAAGAGGGGGTTCGTGGTTTTATCATGATAATTAAACACTTTTGTTTTGTATAATCCCCTTTTATTTTTTTCCCTTTTTTATTGTTCAATTACAGTTGTCCCAATGATCCCCCCATTACTCTCCTCTGCCCTACCTACTCTCACCTCCCACATCCAATCCTACTCCCCCTTCGGCTTTGTCCATGGGCCCTCTATACATGTTCCTTGACTTATCCCTTCCCCATCTTTTCCCTTTTATCCGTCTCCCCGCATCCTTCTGGTCACTGGAAGTTTGTTCTTGATTTCCATGTTTCTGGTTCTATTTTGCTTGCTTACTTGTTTTGCTGATTAGTTTCCACTTGTAGGTGACTCTTGCTTCTGAAACAAAGTACTACAAAGTGGCTTAGGACAATACACATTTAACCTCTTACAGTTCCAGAGGTAAGCAGTCTGAAATGGGTTTCACTGGGTTAAAATCAAAGGATCAGATTACCTTTCTTCTGAGGATTTTAAGGGAGAACCTTTTTTCTTGCCTTTTTCATTTCCTAGAGGCTGCTCCCACTGCTTGATTCCTGGCTCCCCCCTTCATCTTTGGAGTCTGCAATTGCACCCCTCTGTCCTCTCCATGTCGGACTCTTCTTGCCTACCTCTTCTAAGGACCTGTGTGATTATTTTGGTTCTACCCAGATAACGGAGGCTACTCTGCTTATCTCACTCTCAAAATCCTTGATCTCCCACATTAGCAAAGTCATTTTTGCCATGTAAGGTAATATATCCATAGGTTTTGGGTGCTAGGACATGGTCACCTTTTGGGGGTGAGGGGGGATAATTCTGCCTACTATAATCCTCTTAGTGGCACCAAATTTTCTACTAATGAGATTCTTGCTACTTACCTCTCCCTTCAGCAATATCATGATTTCTTACTTCTGAACTTTAGCACTTTTATCCATATAGTTCACCTATTACCATAGGTAACCATCCTAGAATATACATGAAATACATGCTGATACAATTTGCCCAACCTCCCCTAACACAACTAATTTACCAAATTTGGGACTTCCTTATTGCTTGCTCCCCATGAGGTAGAAATATTACATCTTGCACAAACTTTCTCAACCTGCATTTTTTTTTCTAATGTGGCTTTAGTTCCCTGAAACTGAAGCACAACTTTTTCCTGCAGGTGCCATTTTCATTAGAATACTCTACAATGGAAGTGATTTCTTTTCCTGCTTCTCTTAAATGTAAGTTAAATGTAAATTATACTTAGGGAAATGAAGTGGGTTCCGGAGCCATGAATTTCTCATGTCTGGAAATTTCTTTGCATTCCTAATTTTTGAGGGAAGATGAAATTCATAATATTCTATAAAGTTCATAAGCTATTTGGTGATAATGTTTTAAAGATGAGCAATATTAAAACAGTCACCATTTCCTATGACAATTATTGTTAACCCTGGAAATATCTTAGTAACCTGTAGAAATTCTGTTGTTTCAAGCTTCTAAATTTCACTTTTTCCTTTTGGTTCACCTACCATCAAAAATGTTTGATTCCTTCCTTGCATGGAAATATTACAATAATTATACATACCAGAGACATCAGACAAATAAGCAAGCCTGGCTATAAAATCACATTTTTATAAAACTGGAACCAAATTGGAAATGTGTTGAGTTTATTATTTAATTAAACATTTTCAATAGACCTTTTCCCCTTAATAAATATTGTACCTCACCACCCATAATAATTTTTAATTAATTAGCTTCCATATTTATAAAATAATAGAGAATAATTTCAAAGTCAACACATTAGCCTATATATAATCATAATTTTCACTATGACATCAAGCTTTCAGTTTAGTTCAGCTGAAAACTTTTTCATAGCAGATTTTCCTGATGAAAGACGCTCTTTGTTGATAAATACTTTTGGCTCAAGCTCTAAAATCTGGGCAGTTACCCCAGAATGTTTTTCCTTGTCTTGTGCCTGTGAAATGTGCCATTAGAAAATACTTCTACACAAAACTTAACTTCCAAACACATTTGTTGACTCTTAAACGTTTCAGAGCCAGTTGTGTTTGTTGGCAATAGGCTGAAAAAAAAAATCTCCCTTCACATCAGCATCATGTTGGAATTACAATTATACTAGAAAATACTAGAAAAAATACTATATTGGCAATATCTGTGAATTCAACAAGTTTCAATTATAAATGTATCACTAACTTTGTTTGATTTACTTATCTGGCTTTCTTACCACTATCCATTCCTGAATTTTTGAGCTATGTTATCACTAGAAAGTGGTACTTAAACTATCTTGCCACAGACACACCCAGAATTTTCAAACAAACATCTTTGATGTAGTCTTTTACTCATATCTTAAGAATTAACATAGACTTTTATTCATTGCAAATCAAAGCACTACTCTATCATAAGTTATCAAGTTATAATGGTGAGAAGGATTGAATATCACTCTCTGTCAGCTTTGAATTCAATGATCTTTTTTAAAAATTTGTTTTAATTTACTTATGTTCTTTATGTTATGTTTCTTTACGTTTTTAATCTTTTACTAGCCAGTAGCCAGTATATATCTGAAATAATATACTTAGTTTTTAGCATTTTACCATTGGTTCTGATAAGAAAAACAAATTCCATATAGAAGAAATTTTATATGCTCTGTGGTAAAACCATTATGAATTCTATTAATTTTAATTTTTTTGAAATTACTCTTCTGTCATCATTTATTGTTTACATAATTTATTATGACTTCATATAGAAAATTATCTTTTGTTTTTTTATCTTTTATTTATTCTCACTAAAGGACATGCTTATTGATCTTAGAGAGAAGAAACAGAAGGGAGAGTAAGAGAGGGAAAGAAACACTGATCGATTGCCTTTCATACATGCCCCAACCGTGGACTGAACCACAACTTAGGTATGCACCCTGATAGGAAATTGAACCCAGGACATTTCAGGTTATAGGATGACACTCCAACCAACTGAGCCACACCATCCAGGGCAAATTATGTTTTTTTTCTTTACAAAAAAGTCAAATGAGGCATATCTCACTTCTGTAAATTAGGATTCAAAATAAATACACATTTTATTTTTCAAATTTCTTTAATGATGTTCAATTATAAATTTTAAAAGAACTTGATGAAAAATTAAAATACAAGTAAAAAGATATAAAGTATAAATCATTATTTTTATATTTTAATATTATTTTGAGTTATAATTGATGAATGAATCATAAAATGTCAAACATTCTAACACTGACATAGGGCACATGTGACTCAGCATGAGAGTATCAGAGCACTAGGTCTGCTTTATACCCTGCTCAATGAGACAAGGCCACTGATCATGCACTTGGATGTCACAGTAATGTTAAATTTCTATAAACTTTTACAAACATTGATTTTCAATTTCTGTACTTATCTCTTTCCAGACAAACAGAGGGATATGCACCAGGTCACAGACCACACTTTGGTCCTAAAATTAGAGGGCATAAAAATCTTCTGTGAATTTTGTTAAAATGCTGATTTAGAGTCAGTAGATCTTCATAGAGTTCAATAGTATGAATTTTCTAGACCTCCCTTGAGTCTCTTGCAGGGAGTGTTTGTGCTGTATTTTCCAAGAAGGCTCTATTTGACTTCATTTTATGTTGATTATATTTTTCCTACCCTTGGGACTGAAACTGGGAAAATTGATGTTTGTGTTTCCTGTTACTTCCAGAACCAATAAGCAGAGACAAGGATTGAATTTTTATGAGCACTTTATTCAGATGGCCAGTGATCTGAGAAAATGGAGGGTGCATTATGTACCTTCAAAAACTGTCTTAACAGCTGAGTTCAAGCTGATCTTTTTGTAAGGAGAAGAAAGGGTGGGTAAAAGGTTTGGAAAAAAATGTTAACTGGGTAAGAGTTGCAGTCCAGCAGTGGTTTTCCTAGTACTTCTTTACCTGTTGCTCAACGATTCTTTATCTGCATCACAGTATTCCCTCTCTGGAACACAATGGCTGAGATATCTTCACCGTGGCTTGCAGGCCCCCTGGGGCACAAAGGCTGAATTACTTGTCAGCTCCTGGAGTCATAAGAGCTTTCCACAGACATTAATAACATAAGCCTATCAATTGCAGCTAAAATCTTTAACTCTCGAGTTCCCCTACGAGAACCAAGTTTCTGGAGTTGATTAGGAATTACCTGCAATGAGTGTCCACAACCTAGGTTAATGACCCTCACTACAGACTCTCTAAGACTGGGGCTTGGGAATCAGCATTTTTGATAAGTTCTACCAAGTACCCTATGCCAACTCAAGTCTAAATCCCACTGGCCTGAATGCTGTGTACTATCTGCTTTTTTCCATTTTCCACTATGACTAGTCATTTAATTCAAATATAGAATATTTATTGTACTTTCACATTTCTAATTGCTTCCTCCTTTTCTTCGGTGACTTCTAGTTCACTCCCTCCAAGATTTTTTCTTTTCTGTCTTCTGACCTTTAATGAGGCAATTCAATCTCATGACTGACATGTAACCATTGTGTATCAATCAATATTTGTAACTTGGAGTTCCATTTTTTTGTTCTATCTTATAGTTTCAATTCTTTTAGCAACTCATCTTAAATTTTTGGCATCCCCATAAAACTGTGAAAAAACTGTATTTATCTGCTTTCCCAAACACTTTTATATGTTGTTTTTTTGTTTGTTTGTTTCATTTTACTAGTATTACTCCAGCTCTCAGGATGAAGCCTTTAAATTTGTGCTTATTTCTGCATAGGTAGGATTTCCAATGGCTTCTGTGATTCCTAGTCCTTGAAATACACACCTTTTTGTAATCCCATTCTTTCTCTTGGAGGCAGAACCTGTGACTCACTTTTAACAACAGAATGTGGCAAAGATGAATGGATTGCTTAGATATAACTAGTGTTCCTCATTGGTTAAATGAGTTCATCAAAAGGGAGATTATCCTGACTGGGCCTGACCTAATCAGGTGAGACCCCTAAAAGTGGCTCTCTGCTTTCCTGAACTAGGACCCTGAACACAGCAGATGATCCCATTTGATGACTTTGCAGAAACAAGCTTCCCTGAATTTCTACAGGTGCAGGAAATGAATTCTGCCAACAACCTGAGGAAACTTGGAAGTGGATCCTCCCTTTGTCAAGCCACGGGATGAAAAAGCACCTGGGTTATCATGTTGATTTCAGCTTGTGAGACCTTGAGCAGAGTACTCAGCAATGCCATGCCCGAATTTCTGACCTACAGAAACTAGACATAAAAAATGTGTGTTGTTTGAGGCACTAGGTTTGTGCTAATTTTTTTTTTTGTAGCAACAGAAGACTAATACACTAATTTTCCTTCAGATTTTACATTGGCTCTTCAACTAAATTTTGTCTCTTCTGCCTATGTAATATTTCTTACTTCTATCATTCACCTTTCATCACTAACATTTTGGTTCAGAATTTTGTTTATTCTCTTTTCTATCACTGGAGTGGTCTTTTAAATGGTCTTCTGTTCTCTCGACTCATCCTAAGAATCCCTAGAAACACCGATTATGCCTCTCCAGCTAGAAGTGGAGAAGGTCACTGTGGCTCTAAAGTGGGGTTGTTGATTGGATGATTTTTGGCTGCAGAGCACACCTGAATGGCAGTAATGTTCAGGACAGGGCTGCAGAACAGTGGCTGAAATGGAGAGACAAGGACTGACGGTTAAGAAACTGAGAAATCACTGTGCTGCATAGGCCATCCAGGTGAACATCTAAAGTACAAAAAGTATGCTGGTTATTTTAAAGTTGAATGAAGCAACTATAAATAAAATGACTTCTTTGGTGTTTCTCATGCCTTTGTTCATGGGAACTTAGTAACAGAGCCTCTTGACTTTTTGAGAAGAAATAAAAGGAAATATGCATTTTATATAATAACCCTTTACTAGTAACAAAAATCACATATTTCAAAATCTAGACAAAATGTTTGATACCACATAGGAAAAAAACCCTGCGATTGTTAAACCTGCTTTAAAAAAAAAGGTGACTCACTTACGCTCTTTCAAATAGTGGCTGCTTTCCACTAGGAAAAACACAAATGTCAGTGTTAATCAAACCAGCATGGAAGTTAATTAGAATACAAAAAAACAAGCAGATGGACTTAGCACCTTGGACACATGAGTATCCTGTTTTTAAAGATGACCTCAAAAGATTGTGTAACAATCAAGTCTAGCACTAGGGAAAAGTAACTAATTAGCTTTTCCTTTTTACTTATTTAGTCTTGTTCTTTGAAAATATTTATTTTTAAGGATATTTTATTGATTATGCTATTACAGTTGTCCCATTTTTTTCTTCCCTTATCCCCTCCACCCCATACCTTCCATCCCTCCAGCATTATCCCCCACACCAGTTCATGTCCATGGGTTGTGCATGTAAGTTCTTTGGCTCCTCCATTTCCTATGCTGTTCTTAACCTCCCCTTGTCTATTTTGTACATACCAATTATGCTTCTTATTCCCTGTATCTTTTTCCCCATTCCCTTCCTTCCCCCTCCATTCTGATAACCCTCCACCTGATCTCCATTTCTGTGATTCTATTCCTGTTCTAGTTGTTTGCTTAGTTTGTTTTTGTTTTTGTTTTAGGTTCAGTTGTTGATAGTTGTGTTGTTGTCACTTTACTGTGTGTATTTTTGATTAACTTCTTTTTCTTAGATAAGTCCTTTTAACATTCCAGATAATAAGGGCTTGGTGATGGTGGACTCTTAACTTGACCTTGTCTGGGAAGCACTTTATCTGCCTTTCAATTCTAAATGATAGTTTTGCTGGACTGAGTAATCTTAGATGTAGGTCCTTGCCTTTCATGACTTTGAATACTTCTTCCATCTACTTCTTACCAAACCTAGGGAGGAAAAGACTCTAGGGAGAGAGCAATGTTGGAGCAAAAAATCCCTGAGGGGCAATGCTAGCTTTTGAAGAAAACGTAAATGTGACAGAGGAGAGAGGATCAAGTTCAGTGTCTCCCCAGTCACTGCCCTGAGCTACAGTCCTCCCACCTTAACCAAGCCAAGAGCAGTAAACGCTGCTTTATCCCAATGCACCTTAGAGAGCCTGGATAACTCCAGGGGAAGATGTGCTTTTTGCCGAAAGGAGCCTGACACATGAGGGACAGTCCTGATAAACGAGAGTAAATAACATGAACAAGCAAAACTAGTTGAAGTGGATAATATAATAGGCAGTTCTAGAACTAAAAATTAAATTAGTATTCTTAAATATATGCTAGAATAATGGTAAAATGAAGAAAAAGCAAACTATTATAAAAACACAAAGTAGAAAAATTATGTATAAAATAATTATAATTATTATTTATCTGAGCCACACCACCCAGACAGGTGTAGCTCAGATAGCTGGAGCATCATTCCATAAACCAAAAGTTTAGGGGTTCGTTTCCTGGTCAGGGCACCTGCCTAGGTGGTGGCTTTAGTCGCTGTTTGGGGCTTGTACAAGAGACGAAAGATCAATGCTTCTCTCTCACATCGAGTTTCTCTCTCTCTCTTTCCTTCCTTTCTTCTCTCTCTAAAACCAATAAGAGTGTCCTCAGGTGAAGTTTAAAAATAGATACCCAAATTGATCACTTGTGTTCCATAAGTATTCATCCTGTTAAAAAATAATAATTATAATTAAATAATAGAAGGGATTAAAAAAACGGAATGATTACAGCTGAAAGTGAATAAACCAGAAAATCAGGTCAAGAAACTCATGGAAAGAATTAGGAAGTTGGGAAGAAGTTATAAAGGAAAAGTTAGGGTATGTGAAATTAAGACATCAAAATCTAATTTTTAAGAGATAAAGGGGAGGAAAAATTAGAGAAGAAGTTGTTGAGGAAATAATCATGTACAACTTCCTAGAACTAAAGCAAGTTTAAATATGTAATATTAAAAAGATCCTATGATGCCATATAGGATCAATGATGAAAAAACTCAGATATAGATATATTATGGGGAAATTTAAAAACATCAATATTGAGAAAATTCTAAATGCTTGTAGACAAATTAGATCTTCACAAAGTAAAGATGAACCTCAGTCTTCTCTGTAGTAACATTTAAAGCAAGAACTAGGTGAAGGAAAAAAGTTTGAACATGAGATTTTATTCTAATCTATTATTATTTAATATTTTGA
>PVKM010019343.1:0-24282 GCA_004027735.1 Carollia perspicillata
TATTATGTCTCGGATTTAATGTATAGTCATTTAATGTACAGTCCATGTCTAAATGACCCTAATTGTCTCAAAAGGTACCTTGTAGTCTTAAAGTACTCATCAAAATGCCTCTGTGAGGAAGATTATACTTGTTCTTATGTTGCAGATGACAAAAATAAGATCCCAAAATAGTACTTACGAACCAATGCACAATGGACATTTTGCCAGCCATTGTTGTCTTACGGCTTTTTGTGCCCACAGCCTTAGAGACCACTCGGGTTTTGAGTCAGCAGCAGTAAGAGGCCCCTCGGTGTGGCAGCCCAGTGGGCCGACCTGGCTGTAGAATGGCTCTCTATTCTATGATTCTGCCTTTTGACTGCCATAAATCATTTTTAATATTTCTGTAGTTTGGGGGACTCACTCAATTTCCACGTCAAGCTGGTCCTCATCAAGCTGGTACAGTTCTAAGGCTGCAGGGTTAGGTGTTAGGTAAAGATAAGTTGGCATTTGCCTTAGTTTAGCGTCATTGCTATTAAATTTCCTCACTGCAGGACGGTTGTGTGCTATCTGCAAAGGAAACATGGGCTAAGAAATCTCCATGTTAAGCTAAATAACCCCTTTGGTTTGAAATATTTCTGTTGTAGTAGATTATGTAAGGGTCTCAAGTGTATTTTATTTTATGCAATAATTAAAGTTTGGAGGCCCCAGTCAAAAAATTCTGAAAGTGGCCTCATACCACCTGCCCTCCCATGTCCTTTCCTCCCTTCACTTCTCCTTTTAATGGTCCCCTCGGCTCTGGTGAGCACTGCCTGACAGAGGGAGGAGGAAGGGGACCTGAGAGTGGGAGGAGCGCACAGGGCTAGAGGAGACAGGGTGAAGCAGTAAGGTGGGGGGGCATCTAATAGTCAGGGGCCCCTTGCTGAAAGAATTGGCGAGGACCTAACCAGTTGAATTTCAGCACTTCGTGGGTCTAGGACACTTTCCTGGGCTAGTTTACCTTTTCAGAGTCCTCTGCTGGCAGTCAGACAGAGAACAGGGACCCAGAGGGCAACTCATTTCAGCTCCAACACGTTTCAGATCAGCTCAACTATGCGCTTGCACACCTACCCTTCTTCTCCCTGTCCACCCCTGATGTCTGGCAGTGGGATTCCTGCAGCCAGAAATGACCCGGGCTTCAGAGAGTGATGGAAAAACTGGTGCTCCCAGTCCTGACCACTCAGGCCTCAGCTGGCTGGTCTGACTGGCTCCCCAGGGTTCCCATGAGCACCTACAATCTTTAGGACAGGAAAGCCCTGCAATTTACAGTCTTCCACAAACATTTATACCTGGTTTGTAGGAATGCTCAGGTAAATCTTTTGTCCTTCTTAGCCACCCCTACCCGCCACCGCAGCTTTGAGCCTGGAGCTATTGTGTAGTGGTAGTTACTCCTATTTCCATTCTGTGGCTCTGGCTAGCTGGTACCCAGATTGACCCACTCAGGAGCAGCTGCTCTCATGCTTTGGACTGTATGTAGGACAAGCTATGTGACCATGTGAATAAGTAGGAAGTGTTGCCTTTCTTCATTATCCTTGTCAGAACAGGATTCTCCCTGTGTCTTTTTACGAAGCCTTGTCATTTAAGCTCCAGGTATTTTTATTAAACGTTTTATTGACATACAGAAAAGACACAGACCCTAAGAGTGCAGCTTGATAAATGCACACAAACTCAGCATACCCAGTAACCAGCATTCAAAAAGAACCAATAGGTCGTCACCGGTGCCCAGACCCCCCCGCCCACCGTGACGGCCGACTTGACCCCTCCCAGGGACACTGTCTGAGCCATTCGCTTTACATTTCACAGGAACCAGGCTCCAAGTATTTGACAAGTAAAACACAATTTAATGTATTTAAAGAGGAAGGGACGTAGGAGCCCATCTATGCCTTGAGAATAGAGGAGAATCCAGGGCAAGCAAAAGCAGAATAAAACTGTCAAGGTGGTGCTTTTTCTTCACTAGTTCTGAAAGGAGGGGTGGCATCACTGCAGTGAGTCACACGCCGCGAGGGACAGTGGATCCCAGAGCACCTGCGGAGAGTGGACGTACAATTGCCACACTCCAAGGTTATGCGCTGGGGGGGATTTTTAATATTTGCTTTCCAACTTCCAAGAGGGGTGTGTGTGTGTGTGTGTTGTCGCTTCACAAATTAAATCACAGCAGCTTTCTGGGTGGGCTGTCATAGACTCCCTTTTCCAGCCTTCACGTAGAATAAAGGAGACCCCACCTTCCCGTCTGGTGATTCCCAAGGAGCCATGTCAGGAACCAGTCAAGGCCCAGGTGCTTGGAGGAATGTTGAAGCCAGGCGGCCCTCTTAAATGTCCTAGGAATTTTGTCTTCTTTGATTAGGTTGTTCTGTGAAAATAGTCTTTTTCAGTTTTCAATGGACTCTAGTGGTTTTATCAACCAGAATAAATCTTCAAGTCTGATTTTCCAGCATCCTTGATTGTACTCGAGTCCCCGGCTAATGCCCTGACACGAGACATGAGGGCGGTGAGGTCCTCAAGTGAAGATTTCAAGTTGCTTGCAACATTCTCTGAATTCTAAAGTGACGTGAATTGTGTAAGAATTTTTTTTTTTACTATTTTGCTTTATAAAAGCCATTTTGCTCTACAAAATGAAAGACCATTTTGTAGAACCTGGCATGAGAGAAATCGATGGCTTGTTTTGTAGTTTTTCCTTGAAGAATTAAAAATGCTTAATGGTATATCAGTTTACATCTTAAGTAGTCCAGTGAGACACATGCTTAAATGGGATAAATAATTCAGTAGAGGTCTGTAGAAAAGTGGACCTAATTTCTCGTTACGCAAACAGCGACTGATTTCGCACGAGGAAAATAATGCAGCTTATCACGGAGCAGCTAATGGGCTTTGTCTGGCCATCCAATAGTACCTTAGCTCTTCCCTTTTGGGGAAAAATTACCATTGCAAAACTATATTTTCCCTTTTTATAAGGTCTTTTATTTAGTACACAAAACGTTTGTCACAGTTAAGGCATCTGTAAAAGAAAATGTTTACTTCATCCACATTATTGTTATTTGGCATGATCTTTGCTTCCTATTTAAGGTACCTGCAGAATACAGGTGGTTTTAGATAAGAAAACCTTGTATCTACATTCAGTGTTGAGATTATCCTTATGTATCTTATCTCTTATAATTATACCTAAAACACTTACTTTCCTGTCTTATACTCTTAGCGTTTTTGTTACTATTAGCTTCATGGCCTAAGTCACATTCTAATGAATCTTTTACAACAAATTAGCGAGGATGAAAAGTAAAAGGAGTATTTATTAAACAAATATAGCTGAATTTATACGGACAAAGAGTGTTATCTCCTTCAGAATAGAGCCCTCTGAATTTAGGATCTTTTCCCAGCAAGGTTGTGTCAGAGGCTTGGGCCCTGGCTGTGAGACGTCAGAGTAACTTAGAACCAAATTCGGTAAACAAAGGGCGAGTAACCTACACGGGAAGGGAGCTAGCATTTCTTGAGCCCCCACAGCAGGAGCTGTGTATATGTCAGCATCCCTGTAAGAAGGGGACCACTGTCTCTGTTTGGTAGGGGGCAGGTTCGGAGAAGTAAGTGGCCTGCCCAGGCTCACATAACTGGTAAGTGAATCGCACTTCAGATCTGTCTGATCCAAAGTCATTTTCTCTTCCTCTATATTGTGTTATTTTATTTACCATTTTCCCATGTTTAGAAGAATATGTCTCAATGTCATAACTAATCTCTTATGTGGTTCATGATCCAATTTCAGATGCAAATGAACACAAGGGTATAAAAAATATCTTGAGTATACCTGAAAAACAAAACAATAATATTTTGAAAAGTGTCATCATTATTGAAATAAGCCACTTCTTGGAAATAGAACTCTAATATAGATGCCATTGTTCTCTTAGTGTATATGAGAAAACATGTGTTTAAAATTACGTGTCATATATGATAGGTGACTTCACCCAATTTTCCCAATTATCTGACTTGAATTTCATACTGGATATTTAAAAAATTGTTGACTAACCTGCTGGATTGAGAGTCACTCATTTCACATATTATGTAAGTAAGTTGAGGGGCTTGAACTTGATTATTTTTAGTTAGAGAGCTGGAAAGCACTTGCTGCCATAAGATCGCTCCTGCATACACAGACAATCGTGCTCAGGTTGGGGAGCCCAAGGGCGGGCCGGGCAGGCAGCACTGAAAGTGGGGGTCTGGGTCTCCGTGCAGCCGTGGCCCTGGCTCACGCCGCCGTCTGGAAGTCAGACCCAGGGCTGCTCTGGGAGGCACAGTGCTCTGCACAGGTACTTCTAAAAGTCTTTAAGAAACTGGAATTTTGCCCCAGCCATGTTTCGTTTCTAAGGACATCAGCATAGAATTCTGGAGATATGGAAAATAAAACATGTTTATGTCCTAAGTCCAAGACAACTTCTTGCTCTTACGTTTGGTAACTGTAAATTATTTAAAAATTTGTATATCATTGAAAAGTACTTTTTTGGAGTCCAAAATGTGTAAAAGTAGTATTTATATTCCATATAGTTCTTGACACATATAGGTGTCTGACAAATGTTGTCTGAGCTGAACTGAACCCCAAATTTGCAAAGCATATTGAATATACCCCCCAAAATGTGTAGTTTCTTATACAGATACCCGTGTGCTAGCTAGCATTGGTTTTGTTTTGTTTTGTTTTAGATACACAAGGCAGGACAGTAGAGTATTTAATACAATGCATTTGACAAAAACAATGAAAAAGTGTTATCTATAGAACATATGGAGTCCCACAGACCAGTGAGACACGAGGTCCGGGGGTGGGACCGGGTGCGGCCAGGCAGGAAGCCCTGTCTGCGCTCGTGTGGCGGGGTCAGAGCCAGACGACGGTGGTGCACTTACTTGAGACGCAGAAACTCACGCCAACCTTTTGAAAACTCTCTTTCCAGAAACCGAAAGCCCCAGTATTTCCCACCATGGAGGAGGATCCCTGCCTTTCTTTTCCTAAACCCCCGGTGGACCCTGCGAAGATCAGAAGAATAAGCAGTGCCCGGGCGCGCCTATTCAGGGCGGCCTCCCAGGGCGCTCTTCTGCCGGACAGGACCCTTCTTCCCGCTGAGCGTAAGGCTAAGCAACAATTTTTAAAACCCAGGGGTGGGCGTGTCTCTTGAATTTGCACACAAAAGCTATTTTTACATAATTTTTCAAACCTCACATGATTTTTATGTTAACTAAGACTTAATTTTGTACAAAAGCTGGGTAAGAAATATTGTTCATCTATTTTTCTGGGTGTTTATAAAGAATACCTAAATATCACAATTTTCAAAAAGTCATTACTTGGTAGAAAAAGAAGATTAGGTTAAGTATTTTCTAATGAATGGGTTTATTATCTATACTGGAGAAATGATTTTTAACTTAGAGTTTAAAAAGTTGTTAACTTTGTTAGGCATATTTAAGATTCATACAATGTACACTAAGCTTGGGTCTTTGAAAATACTCATGATCCCATGGAAAAATTAAGCCAAAGTTGAATAGGGCTTTTCCTGCCGTCACAGAATTGCTGGCAGGTATCTACACCTGGGAATGGAGAGGCCAAAAACCTGAAATTCTAAGGAGTATCCCCAAGAATTGCAGTCCAGGGCATGCTAGAAGTTTTCCAAACTATAGGTGACGTCCCCGTCAGTGGGAGGACAATTGATTTAGTGGATCAGCATTTTTTAAAAAAGTGAAGTAGACTTGCATGCGATGGAAAATATCAGGGTCCACTGCAGACAATAAAGGTAAGTTTGCTTCAAGAGACACATACATGGGTGTTTAGAGCCATATTCTAAATGTATTACCTAGTACATTTATACTGAATCATATAATAAACTTATGATTACTCTGTGTGACAAAAAGTTGGACAGCCACCTTCCCGGGGGCTGCCGGAACTGGCCCTCCTTCAGCGTGAGGACTGCGGGAGAGGCGTGGGCCTCGGGCAGGAGGGAATGCGAGCACGGGCGCCAAGGGTCACAAGTCACCACCTGAGGACCCTGCTGGTTTCACACACAAGCATTATCTTTTAGTCGTCGGCATTTCAGTGTAGATCTCATGCAGGAAACTGGCTGTATCGCTTATGAAAAACAAACAGGTCTGGCAGTTCTGGGCCCCCTTTCTATGTAGCCGAGGCGAGAATGATCAGAGCGGAGTGTGTGCACCCCCACTGGCCCAGGACATGATCTGCTGTGCCCCATGTCCCCCGGCCCACTTCACCATTTCCCTGCCTGGATCCTGTGGCCCCTAGTGGTCCCTGACACAGCTGAAGAGGTAGAATCAAGGAGAAAAGAAAAGACAGGCAGCGCAGAGTGTGTGTGTGTTACACGGTGATGCTGTCCCGGAGGACAGTCGTCCCTCAGTGTCCATGGAGGATTAGTTCCAGGACCCCTGCAGATACCAACATTTGCAGGTGCTCGAGTCTCTGCATAAAGGGTGTAGTATTTGCATATAAGCTATGCAAGTACTATGCAATCTTCTTGGGTACTTCACATTATCTCTAGATAATTTCTAATAGCTTAATACAATGTAAATGCTATGCAAATATTTGTTTTCCTGTATCGTTTAGGAAATAATGACAAGAAAAAAGTCTGTAGATGCAACCGTCTTAGGCCCAATGACATAGTACACATCAGCTACACCGTGCCATGCTTTTCCGACTGTTTTGGATCCAAGATTGGTTGAACGTGCCATTGCAGAACCCACAGATATGGAGGGATGGCTGTTTATAATTAGGCAACTCACTTTACCTCGATGTTCCAATTTGTTTCTATTGTAACAGTCAGTCAATCAGAAATGTACTGACCCCCTATGAAGTGCCAGGCACCATTCTAGGCCACCAGAGTCCTGTCCTCAAAGAATTCACGATCCAGTGAGGGGAGACCGACAATAAACAGCAACACAAAGAAACAGGATAATTAGGGTTCCAACAAGTGCTGCGAGGAAGATGAGCAAGACCACAGGATGACGGAGCGTACCTGTGACAGGAGGAGTCTGGGCTCGCTCATGGCTCTGGAAGCGTCCTTGAGGAGGGGGCACCTGGGCTGAAATGTGCATGATGAGAGGAAGGCAGCCATGCAGACACCTGCAGACACATGTCACACTCAAGGGACAGCAAGGCTGGAGATGGGAGCAATCTTGGGTGGCGGAGGACCTGAAGGCCAGTGTGGCTGGAAGGTCACTGACCCCAGGGAAATTGGAGGGATCTGAGGCCAAGGGCGGTACAGGGCCGGGGTGCTAGGGAGTGGCCCCGGGCCTATTCTGCTGGCAGTGGAAAGCAGGGTTTAAGCAAGGGAGAAACATCATCCAACTTATGTTTCTCAACTGTAGCTGCACATTACAGTCACCTGAGGGACTTGTCAAATGTCCCACACAGGGTGTTGGGGGGCATGCCAGAGCAGTTAACTCACACAGACTTGGTGGCTGCAGGAGCCAAGTCCTCCACGAGATGAGAGGGGACGGGATCTGCAGCTGAAGGCTGGGGGTGAGGCCAGATGCAGAGAGGAGCAGGGCCACTTCCTGTAAACAGGATGCAGAGCTGAGTTACCAAACAGTTGTTCCTGGATGGCTTTGCTTCTGAGCCTGAATGCCACGTCCATGTTTAAGGCCTTTAACTCTTGGTAGCTCACCCCAAGAGCCCTGCTCTTCTGGGCTCCCTAGTGGCTTAGAGCCTTCCCTCCAGGGCCGCCTGGCTCTTGGCCACAGTGCCCCAGTTGTGCTCTAGGAGGTGCCATCTGCAGTGTCACATCCCAGCACTGAGGCCACCTTAGTGCCTCCAAGTGCCTTGAAGCACCTATTCGCTGGTTTCCTCTAACTGCCTTGTTTGCAGGCTGGCTTCACCATTTCCCTCACCCGTGCGGTGTCAGCACTCCGGAGACAATGGCAGTAAAAAGTCGCTGTCATTTTAAAAGCCCAATTAAAAAATGTACTTTAGTGTTCTAGTCTTGGGATCATCATCACTTGTACAGGAGCTCCCTGGGCTTGTTTCCGAGCCTCTGTCGTTCAGAAAAGGCATCTTTTATTGGGTCATTGTAAAGGCGACTGTGCAGACAGGGGTGCGTCCCTCCCTCTGGTGTGAAGCCCTTTGCAGCCGACACTGCCACAGGCAGGGCTAGAGGTGTGGTGCCAGGTTCAGAATTTCTGATTTAAGGACATGGAAGGGGAGGAGATATGTGTAGTCATCCTCACAGGACCAGCGGTCTCATTGCTCTGCTTTCCGGTTAGGGCTTTTGGCTGGAGGGGGACAGTGTTGCTAACCCCTCCCTGGTTATTCAAGCCAGCCAGGGACCTCGGTGCGGCCTCCACCTTCTCACCCACCCCTGTCATCTTTGCCATCACCAGCACCCCTCCCCACCCCTCTGCCCAGCGCCCCACCAATGGGCTTTCTAAATGGGCTTACAAGTACTTTCTTGTGTCTGCATTCTCCTTTCCCGCCACTGCCTTACTGCCTTTATCATTTCTTGCCTTGTCCCTGGTCTTCCACTCCTCCTGTCTTGCTCCCAGCCGGGACCTGCAAGTGGGTCAACCCAAGGACCCTCAGCCCTCAGAACAGCCAGCAGAGCCCAGGGAAGCCGACCTCCCAACCAGACGTGGCTGTGAGCAGTGGCCTTATCCCTTTATCTTAATGGACCGTGAAAAATCATTTTCTGTGTGTGCCTTAGGGACAAGAGGTCAGCAAGCAAACAGAAATCAGATTGCATCATCTTGCTGAAAACCCTCACTGTGCCTGAAGGAATGTTTGCCAAACTGAGTTCCAGGGAACATTTTAGCAAAATATTAATAGCTTTTCCTTGGAAAAAGTGTTCAGTGCTGAAATAAGTCTGCCTACTTTCTGTCCCTCTTGGAGAGTCGCAATCCACATGAGCGTATTTAAAGGGTTGGTGAAGCCATCTGGTAAAGAAACCTGTTTCATTTTAATTCAACCCAGCATTTCAGAAATCTCCGTGGCTGTGGAACCTGTCTTTTGGGGAGCATAGCTTGGGAAACACCGACCTCACACAGAAGTTAGCAAACTTTTTCTACAGAAGGTCAGATAGTAAATATTTTAGATCTTGAAGGCCATACAGTCTTGGTTCAACCTACTCAACTGTGCCATTCTAGTGGGAAATCAACCAGAGACTGATATATGGCCACTGAAATTTGAATTTCATATAATTATATGTTACAAAATATTTCTTTCTTTTGATCTTTACCCCCAGCCACTTAAAAATATAAAACCCATTCTTTGCTTGTGGACTGCACCAGAACAGGAGGCAGGCCGGACTCGGTAGCAGTTTGCCAACTCCTTGTATGCACAGCTGCGCTGTGACCTGGCCCCAGCCTACCTTCCCAGGCCCTTCTCTCGCCTCCCCTTGCCTACCCCTTTCCGTCATCTGTGCACCAGCAATGTGGAGCTCCTTGCAGTTCCCCACACCCTCCTATCCTGCTGTTTCAAGCCTCGTGCAAGACCTGCTGTGTAACTTGTTGGACCTAGTGCAAAATGAGAATGCAGCGCTCTGTGTTCAAAAATTGTTCAGGATCTCAAGATGGCCACAGCAGAGCATCAAACCGGCACGGGCCCTTCTAAGCATGGGGCCTGCTTGACTTTCTAGCTTGTGCACGTGCAAGGCTGGCTCTGACTTGAGGCTTTTGTTCCTTCTTCTCAAAACCCCTTTTTGTTGTCTGCTAATCCTTCAAAATGCTTTGCAGGCTCCACCTCCTCCATGAATCTCTCCCTGACCAAATCTTAACCCTTCAAGAACTCCCCCGATCTCTCTGTCCTCCTTACCTGGCTCAGACCATTGCATTTCTCTCCTTACACAGGCCTGCTTCTCTGTCTCCCTTACTAGACTGAGCAACTTCGGCAGGTAAAGAGATTTCCTCTATTTATGTAACCCAAGAGCCTAAAATAGGGTCTAATATATAGTGGGTTCTAAAGAAAGCTCTGTGAAACGGAACTGTGTCAGCTGGGTAATACTACCGGAAGTAGAACACTTTTGAAGTTTACCGGTGATCCATTACAAAATTACCGCAGTGTGCTACAGGTATTTGCCAGGCAGACACACCGCATCCTTACTCGTGCTCACTTTAATGGCAGAGATCCTGCAAAAGTGCAGTGACCCCCAGGGCACCTTTGCCCTGTGACTGGCAGCTCACCTAGGAGATTGTGAAGACATAGGGGCTGCATGCAGCTCCTTTACCTGTGAGGCTGGGTGTTTCCCCCCTAGAACACTAGCCCCATGACACTGGGACATCTTGTCTGACAATGGACCAGCCGCACCTGGAACAGCATCTGGCCCGCAGCCATGGGTGCTGAATAAATATTTATGGAGTAAATGAATAAAAGAAACACATGTTAAAATATAGGCACAGGCTAAAGATGCTTTGTAAGCTAAAACAAAATGCATGCCTTGTGATTCGGTAGTAAAGATATTTAAGGTGGCATGGTGCTATGGAGAGAGGCCAGACCAGGAGTCAGGATTCTTGAGCTCCGTTAATAATAATGATGATAGCATCTGGGTTTTGAGTGTACTAGCGCCATCTAAGTCACTAGGCCGTATCACTTCATTTTCACCACATTCCAAGGGGTGGGGACCATTGAGGAAGGTGAGAGAAAAGTTGAGAGGCCTTCCCCGCAAGTCACGGAGCCTGTACTTGACCCCAAGTCTGATGAAATGTAAAGCCTACGCTCTTCCCACTGTATAGTCCTGCTCTCCCCAAACTTCCTCTGTGACCTCAAACTAGTCACTGAACCTTTTTGGTTCTCAAGTCTCATCAGAAAAAAATGAAGGTTAGACTAGCCAATCTCTATGGTTTCTTTCAGCTTTAAAATTCAGTGTTTTGGAAGTGAGGTGCTTGGTCATGGCAGTAGCCTAGGTGGTTTTATTGTTGGTTTTCATTGTTTTGTCAGTTAATGTGCAGAAAAGGAAGTCTTGAGTCGTTTTGGAAAAGCTCATACAGGGTGTTTTTTTATGTGAAGCTCATTCCCCCTCTGCCTTTGAAAAAAAATGATCACAGACTAGAGTATAGTGGCAGTGCGATGTCAATGGTTGATGAAGAAACAGTGTTGTAAGTCTAAGATTCTACAGTCACAAACAAGGTAGATGTTTCTGTTCGGTGACTGGACATCTTTTTGCAACTCTACCTTATTCTCCCTTAGCCAGACTTACGGGGCTTTCAGTGCACCCCTCCATTCATGGTCTGCAAGCCTCCAGGGCCCAGCCTTGCCCCTCTGGTTACCTCTCCTCCTCTTCTCCACCTCACACACTCCACTCCCACTGCCCTTGAGCGTGTCAGGCACACTCCTGCCCTAGGGCCTCCAAACTGCTCTTCCCTCTGCTGGAAACGCCGTCCCTCATCCTCTGACAGCTAGGCGCCTCACCTCCTTTAAGGGTCTGCCTGCCATGTCCACCCTGTTCAAAATTGTTACTGGCCCCCATTCCAGTCACCTTTACCCTTCTCCACTGTTCTACTTTTGCTCTTTTCCATTGTACTTATTCTCTTATATACCTTATTTATTATGGTGTATTATTTATTGTCTGTATATTCCTATTAGGATGTAAACCCTACAAGGTCAGGGTTTTTGTTTTGTCACTGATGCATCCCAAGTGCCCAGGACAGTGCCTGACATCAGGAGGGCACTCAATAAATACTTTTTGAATCAAAAATTACTAACTTGAGCAAATTTATGAATAGGGGTTATTGTATAAGATGCAGAGTATATATGTGGGCTTAGGTGGATCATGAACCTAAATTCCAGTGTTTGCCTTAGGTAGACTGCAAATTAATAGAAAGAAGATTTCATTCATTTTCACCTGCTGAACTGATGATATAAAGCCGAAAACAGGGGTGTGGTCTTATATGTCCTGGGAAAATTTTATCCATAGAGTTGCAGACTTGATTCTAAGTAATATATAATTTTTAAATTATGTAAATTCTTAGATTGAAAAAAATCCTGAAAGGTGGTGATTCTGAAAAGAAGAAGTGCTTTGACAAAACATTTCCTTGGTTATTACAGGAGAGAAGACAGTGGAATCCAAAGAAACAGTCAGGATGGGGGGCTCTCTGACGAACATCAATGGGATTCACGTAACAGAATCGAAGGCCGTTGGCCTGGTGGAGAGCCCACCGCTTCAGCTGACCGAGGATGGAGGCTTTGGCGAAGTCAAGGAGCAAGGGCTGTTCAAGGGGGCAGCATCCTCACCATCTCACCTCGGAAGCGGAGGGTCAGTATTCTTCCTGTTTCATTTCCTGGTGAGGGTAACGATGCCATTCACCAGTTTGTTTTCTAACTCGTGTAGATGGCTGGCTTGCATTTTCTCTTTTGTGGACAGCAGATGTTGAGTTAATGATACATGAGCAGGAAAGATTTCTCCTCACAGCTAAGGGGAGTTGGTTTCACATCATTCCCCATTTAATCCTGAGGAAAACATTTATTCATGCTTGCAATATGCTGCTCTGATAGGATTGTCAGAAGAAAGGCTTTGCTTTGGTGGGACTGCTCCAGCCCACTGTTGAGTGACGACGGATGATTCGATGTTATTTGGGATTCTTGCCTGGGCTGGCATCTCATTATCTCCCTTTTGGTTAGCTTGCTATTGTTAACTCCACAAAAGAGTAGACATTTAATTTATTTTTTTCTCCAATAGAATATTTATTTTGCAAACTAATAGCTAAAAAAGGAGGGTCCTGTGGATTTGGGCTATGAGACAATCCCTCTACTAACCCTACATAAAATGAATGACTAGGAATTAACTTTATTTCGTACGATGTTCCTAGATAGAACTTGCTTTTTTACCCCAGTTCTCACCAATACCTTCATCCACCCTCCCCCACCCCCTGCCTATCTGGGAACCCCTAAGTTTATCCTGTGTTCCTAGATTGGGCTTTCTAGGGCTTTGCCCAGAAAATTGGGAGCAAATATCCTACCACATTAGGGATTTGTAAGAAATGTTTATTGTATGGACCACTTGGATTCTTACCTGGTGTGTTCCCAAGGTGGCCTTGAATAACTGGGGGCCAGCCAGCATGCGAGCAGGCTATGTTTTCTAGTCCCAGTCACTAATGATGCTAAGAAAGTCAGAAGGTCTTGGACCGGACAGGGTCACTCAAAGATATTTTTCTCTGACTTTCCATTGGGTCATTATGGACAACTGCCCAGTTCAAATTTGCCTAACAAGATTACATTCCACGGGCCATTTTAAGACAAAGAGCTTGTTACCCTCACTTTAGATTTCAGGCCTGACTTTGGTTTATACACATGTTACGTTCTTAAAACTGTTCCCCGAACTGGCTGCTGGGTCACTGATTAGTTTAGCCGAACTGACCTTATCTGCTGACACAGCCTGAGGTAGTCCCACATGCCAGATTTATATTAGGCAACTTCGCAGTCCTTGTAATGTCACTTCGCATTCAGAACATTTTTTAAATGAAAGGAAAAATGAAATGTCTCCTTAAGTGGAAGAGAACAAACTTCAAATTGGGACTTTGGGAGTTGAGCACAAAACATCGCACTGGCCATTGCAACAAATCTTTTCCAGTTGGTGAGTAAGAATAGACTGCAGACCTCAGAGCTTTAACATGAAAGGCAGCCAGAGTACTTGTGTGTCTTTCCGCACTGAAGTGAAAAGGAAACATTTATCCTGCTGTACCCGTCCTTACAGTAATTAAAGTTGACTAGGAAAACCAGACCAGAGCCGTTTTGTTTTGTTTTATTTTATTTTTGCAAACCTTCAGATGTTGTAGAATAATCTGGCAAGCCAGAGTTCATTATGTCTTCCCTAGTCTGAGACAGCAAAGGCATTTTCAGTTACTTATTTTATCCCACAAACAGCAAAGGAGAAATCAATTAGGACTGGACGCACTTCTTCCTGACTGTCCAAAATTATGTGGCATTGGCACTAATTGTTCATTGTTTTCTTAGCATGACTTTTGCATCGCGTAATGATTGTGTCTGAGTTAGGTTTGCAGTATACCCTGGCAAGTTTAACTTCCAATAACATTTTCACTTTAGGAATCTTTACCTCCTTTAATCATAGGATGAGATTTTGTGGAGGTGCCAAAAAAAATTTTTAGACAGTAAAATTAAAACCAACCAGCAAATGGAAACTATTAGCAGTTCTTTCATTAATTACATTTGTGAATCAATCTGGGACACTTGATAATTATTTCTTGTAAACATTTAAGTGAATAATTCCAAGAAATGATCTTGGCTTTGCATTGGAGTATTCCCAGTTTTGATGTTAAAGCCTTACCCTCCATTAACGTTTTTTTTTTAATCTTTAGCCCATAAACTGGAAAGTGAAGTCTTGTCAGTGAGCTGGGCTGTCAGAAGAAGGGAGGGAAAGGAATATGTAACTAGAGCAGGGAGAGGCGTGAGAAGACAGCGGGTGCGGAGGAGCAGGAGCAGACTGCGCAGAGGGGACAGCAGGAGTGAGGACGCTGGCCCTGTGGGGTCCTTACGCTGTGCGCTGGGCCCTCGCGCTGCGGGGAGAAAGAAGCAGGTTATCTCCGTGCAACAGCATTGACCTGTGCGCCCTTAACTCAGAATATAGATGTGACTCGGGCACGGGGAGGACTGGAGTTTGACTCTGTGCTGGTTGCGATGGAGAAGGATGTGCCATGCAAGGTATCATTGCAAACAAGATCTTGGGGAACTATTTAACTTCCCGAAAGAGAACACACTCTCGAGCCCTTAACAAATTATCGTCTTAAAACAGTGTGCCCATCACAACAGTCTCCGCGTGTCCGTTTAAGGACTCATTTAAAGTTTGGCAGGCTCGCTCTTCGGCGGCGCTCCGTTTTCTCTCTGCTGTGTGGACTGAAAACAGCTTTCACTCAACTCTGTGTATGGGGGTGGGCAAAAGTAGGTTTATGGCTGTTTGCACGGAAAAAGGCATGCAGGTTACGACTATTACAATAGCTTTATTAACTCTGTGTTTTGTACTCAAAACTGTAAACCTACTTTGGCCAACCCCTGTATGTGTATATAAATCTTCCATTCATCTGTCCATTCGTCCACCCATCTATCCATCCATTGGTTCGATCTGATGAAATCCTTCATACATCCGCTTAAAAACCTTGTAAGGTTTTCTGTGTGAATATTGCTCAAACTACTGTGGCTCGAAAATGTAAGTTTTAAGAGGAAAGGCCGCCAGCAGTCGGTGGTAGAGAGACGAGGACTCCTCGCCGGGAGCAGAGTCCCTGGGTTTGTTTCTTCTCCCAGCCACGCGATTTCTCTGTGCGCTCGCTCTTCAGCAAGTCCCTTAACAGTTTGGGGGGCTCGGTTTTTTAATCTGTGATATGGGAATAACCTTGCTCCTTCACTTCTGTGTTCTCTGAGCTCTCACCGTAGGAGTTAGAATAATTAATAAGCCTTGAAAGGATTATGTTTAAACCATTGAGTGCTGTTAGTATTATTGGAGTCAAAAATAAGAAAAGAGGGCTTTTGGTTAAAGATGGCAAAGCAAAGGTATTCTGCAGAAACCCAATCAAAGCGACAGATAATAAAAAATGGAGAAGTAAATGTCATCAGTGAAACAAACAAACAAAAAATGGTTCCAACCCCCAACTACAAAACATGAAGCAAACTTGACACTGCGTAATGGCCTTCATCCCACCTCCCTCGCTTTGGAAAGTAGGCTGTCTTGCGTTGTCTAGTAAATCCTGCTCAGTCCATCTGTGGAGGAGGGCTGTCCCTGTCTTTCCAACTCCTCTTCCCAGAGATGGTTAAGTGGCCCAGAGCTGGCTACTCAGAATTCTCCAACCCACCAGCCATAACACTTGGTTCAGAGGTGGGCACATGATCCAGGGAAGGCCAATGGACTTCTTCCCTGGTACTTTTGCTGGAGCCTTTGGGGAAAATGCTCTTTCTCCAAGTTCACAAGCTATAAAGATGATGTTGTCTTGGAGCCAACAGTGGCCAATGTATAAACAAACAGAATGGAGATAGTGACCAGGTTCAAAGATGCCATAGAAACCCCTAGATCCAGCTGTGCCTGAGGCCACCACATCCACACTCTTGACTGCTCTGTTTTGAGCCAATATATTCCTTTTCCTCTCTCTCTCTTTCTTCTTCCTTTCTTCCATTCTCCTCCCTCCCTCCTTTCTTTCCTTCCTTCCTCTTTCTTTTCTTACCTTCCCTCTTTATTTTGTTTACTTCTCTTGACAGGGACAGCTGGTGGTACTTCAGATTAGGTATTTGTTACTTGGAATATTGCAACCAAAAGAATCTAGTTCACCTGTCAGACTCAATGAACTGTAGATGAAAACGAGAAGTAATTTGAGAGCAGATACCTCCCCAGACCTTGAGCAAGAAACAGGTTCCAGTAAAACCGAGTCTGTCAGCTCAGAAAGGTGTATCCAGTAGTCTTCAAAGAAGGAAACGAGATCTGAGGTGTGGGCAGGCCACTGGAGAAGGGAGGAAGCTACTGTAAAGAGCCCCTCAGAGATCCAGGTCATGAAGCAACTGGGGAGGATGAAACTGAGGGCGACACGAGGGCTCGTTTCCCGTGAGCCATCTAGTGTGTGTGCCTGTGTGTGTGCATGCGTGCGTGTGTGTGTGTGTGTGGAAGGGAGTAGTTTGATGGTCAGAACTCAAGGAGCAGAGCTTTTCTGTGAGCCACAGCAGCCTGCTACACACAAACCAAGGGGACACACACTCCAGATTGAGAGAAACGACAGACTTGGTGAACGAAGGGGCATGTGTCCTGGTTCTCTCCCTCTGTGAGCCCTTTTCATTATTCAACAAATACGTGGCTCTGTTTAAAGATAAATAGTGTTAGGACAGGAGTTATCATGGGACTGGAGCACAGGTATACAAAGAACTTAACAAAAAGATGAAGAAAATGGAGAGTTAAGACAAATTTTCATGGCCTCAAAGAAATTAAACATAATATTACTGATCTGTTTTTTTTAAAAAAAGGGAAAAAAGAGCCCTTATTTGGATTATAAGAATTCAAATTAGAGATTATAATCTTACATCAAGAGATTAAAAGCATGCTTGCAATTCTCAAAGATGAAAGAAAATGTATAAATGTGGAGGGGAAAGCCACATTAGAAATAAAAAATGAGAATGAAAACAGTTGGAAATGCAATGAGATCTACAGGCCAGAGGAAATCACCCCCATAGAAGTACCTACGAAGAGAGGACAATGACTAGCGAGACTGAGATGGGTCTGGGCAGCGGACAGGTTTTCCTGAGGGGGAGAATCCTCTTCCTCCCGCCCCTCCTGCTGCCAGTACTATCTTACTTTGAAATGAGTGCCAGGCACTCTTCCAAGTGATTTCCATACATTAACTCATTTGATATTTGCAACAACCCACTGAGAAAGGAACTGGAAAAATATTAAGACATAAAGCAGAAGACAACTTCCTGAGATAAAGATTTGAATCCGAAGCTCAAATGGACACATCGTGTCACAACAGAACCTGAAGTGCAGTAATCTGCACAGGCATTTCCCACGGTGCTCGGCACTGGAACACCACCCGCACACCACCCAGGGCGCGCACATGCTCCATTAGTAATTGTCGGGTCGGGGGATACATGCAAGACGTCTCCTCTGGCCACGCAGGCTGAGCAAGCAGTTACATAAAAGGAGAAAAAGGCAGGCTGCCTCTGGCTGTACTAAAACATCCGCCAGGGCTAGAAAACAGTAGAGTAAGGTCTATGAAGTCCTAAGGATAAGAGCCACAACCCAACAATCGTATGGCCAGCCTTCAGTAAAAAAGGTGTCAGACATTTTCAAATGTGAATGAACTTGGGCCCTGCAGTACTCAGGCACTTTCTAGAAAAACCCTTAGGCAACAAAATGGTGAGTCAAAATTCAACGCTTGGAAAGGAAGAAGCTATGGTAAGAGCCTTTGTGGTGAGTATTGTCTTTGTTTTCATATTGAACTGAAACTAAACAACTCTGGAAATGATGGCCATGGGACGGGATCCTCCATGACATCATCGTAACAGACATGATCAGAGCCACTACTGGGGAGGAAGTGCGAGTGCCAATTACTTCACTTCATAACAGGGAGTAGATTTTTCGGCAGCTACAGTCTGAAATTGAAATACACTGTTTAAAAAAGAATGATTTCAGCATCCTAATGTTTTTCATTATTTTTTTTCTTAACTTCAGAGAAATCTTTTAGAAACTAAAATCTTTTGGGAAGACTCATTCATCTGAAGTTCTACAATTCCTTCAGTTCACTTCAATTTCTGTTTCTCTGTTAAACTCAAGTAAAATTTATACTTAATACTTATAAATTACAATGACATGTACTTCGGTCCCATTTATATGTATCCTTTACCTGCACTTCCTCCAAGTTCCCCTTCTGTTCCTTCATTCTTTTACCTTTTTATCTGAATTTACACAAAATATGCCTGGAATGATGTTTACTACACATTGACAATATTTATTTCTGAATGGTGGGATCCTGGGTGATTTTTTTTATCATTTCCTTTGTACTTTCTTACATTGCCTAGCCTTAAAAATTAATAATAAATATATCGTTTTCCAAAACATAATGAAGTCATTATTCTTTTAAGAAATTGAAGGGAATGTGACTGAGAAACTGTTTTAATTTGGAAAAAATAGTCATTGGCCAGAAAGGTTTGGTAGAGTCCCACCTTTTCCAACAGTTTTCATGCAGTAAGCATTTCTCGGTGAGCAAAGCCATGGGCTGGGGGTTGGGAGATGTAGAAATGGCCCCTTTTCATGAGGAGTTCACAGATGCGTCTGGCTTGGCTGCTCAGGTGTGGTCCCTGAAGGGCAGCATCGACATTACCTGGGAGCTGGTTAGAAATGCAGAGTCTCAGGCCCCACCCCAGATCTGCTGAATTAGTGTCTGCATTTTGATAAGATATCCAGGTGAACTGTATACACACAATGATTTCTCTAATGCCAGAGGAAGGAAAGGAGAATTGGAAGAAAGGTCCTGGGCGTTTGAGGTGGGCACCTGATTCTGACTGAAGATCACGAAAGGTTTCCTGGGGTTTGAGGGTGTGGGGTGCGTCCCAAGGCTGAGTTTCAGCAGGGGAAGAGTGCTGTGTACTTTGCTAAAGGAGCAGCATCAGCAGATGGGGGAGGGGATTTGACTTGTCAGCACGATCAGAGAAAGGCAGGTGGCCTGGCAGAGCAGAAGCCGGGGCCTGAGACTACGGACTGCAGGGGGCGGGAGAGAGTCTCCAGCAGAGGAGCGACCCTGGCAGCAGTTGTGGATGCTGTTTGGAGAAGGGAGGGCCTGGGACTGAGGTGACCCCTGGGAAACATTTGCAGCAGGTCTGGTGGGAGACGGTGATGTCAGTGAGTGTGCACAGCAACCTGCGCCGTGGGAGCGGGCAGCCACAGCAACTGTGCTGCAGTTCTCATAGCGCGCCCTGAGAAGCTACAAGGGCTTTTCCCACGAGGCTCCTTCAAACTGTGGAGCTCTGAAGGTCTGGGGAAGCGTGACGCTGTGGGCTTTTACTTAAGCTAAGGCAATTTAAGCCCAACTAAGCTAAGCTAACATGGTTAGCTACCACGCAGTCCCTAACCAAGCATATACATATAGAACTTGAATAATAACCAGTTAGCGGTGACTGTTTAACCTTTAAATGTAGGTATTTTAAATCTTGAGCCATAAACTGATGAATGCTGTAGATATGTTGGAGGACTTTCTTAAAATTTTGATCTTATGAACATTCCTTTAAAAACGTGTTCTTTAATTTCCTTGTTTGTATGTAACTGATAAGTAGAATTCTGTTTTTAAGGTTATTAAGACAGAGTGCTGGAAACTATGGATCTGGTGCTTCAGGCTACAAAGACATGATGAAGGCACCACCACCCCTTGCTAGCATTTCCAAATCGCAGTCGAAGAATCTAAGAGACTGTAAACCAGGGGTCAGCAAACTAAGGCCCGTAGACTAAATCCAGCCCATTGCCTGTTTTTGTAAATAAAGTTCTATTGGAACACAGCCACTCATTGACCTATTGTCCATAGCTGCCTTCACACTACACTGGCAGAGTCTGAGTGGTTGTGATAAACGCTGTGTGGCCTCGAAGCCTGAGATATTTACTACCTGACTTAAAGCTATACACTCAAATCTAATTCTAAAAATGAAGTGCCATCTTCTTAGTGCAAGGAAATCTTAGCACAAAATTTTGCCAAGCTTTCTTTTTATCATAATCAACCTTTAAAATTTCCTTTTCCATTTGAACATGTTTTTCCCAAATAGAAATAAATGTCTCCTTTGTTTTCCCCTTAATTCCAAATTGTTCCACTTAGTTTACAGTTTACTTCTCAATATCTAGTTATTGCTCTGAAGCAGGACTCAACAAACTACAGCCTGGGAGCCAAATTTGGCCATTCATCTATTTTTGTTGTTGTTGAAGCCCTTGAGACAAGAATTGTTTATACATTTTTCAATCATTACCTTTTAAATGGCTACAAAATTACCTACATAGCAGCCTCCATTTCGCCACTTGCCCCACAAGTATAAATACATACTGTCTGGGTCTTTCAGAAACAGTTTGCTGACCCCTGACTAGAAAACCTTAGTCATAATAATTGGAAGAACTCTCTGAATTGTAACAAAATCTGAATTTGAGAATAGTTTTAAAGAAACATATTTTTATCTCTGGTGTATATTTGGCGCAGCAGAAGATGTTGCTAGTGTGACTGATTCATGGATGGGCATTAGTAATTTAGTCTACATAGGGCATTGCCTTGGCTACAAAATTTGATTCTGATTTTTTGAAGTGAACCATAGGACATTTGTCAATAACTGCGATATGAAGGCCTTGCTTTTGCTCTGAAAAATGTGGGCTGCTTTCCTCAGGACTCCAACCTGACCACAGATGGAACCACAGGAAGGGCAGACCTTAGTGCAGAGATGGAGCCAAAGCCCTGATCACACCATACCTGAAACCCACCCTAACACCTGACTTTTGGGTTAAGTAGATATCTATTTGTTAGATGAGCCAGTAAATTTCATTTATAGTTTGTCATTAGAATTAGGTTTTTGTTATTTGTAGATGAAACTATCTTTACTAATAAAATGGCATTATTCTACCTCTAAGAAGGATTTCACAGGATACCTTTAAGGAATAATTTCTGGAATTGTTTTATCCTTGGTACATCAGAATCATTGTAAAGAAAATGTATGGTCTTTAACAACATTACCAGGAAGCTGGGAAGAGGAGCAATTATGCTGGATGACTGCATCAAGATCTAAAAACATCTGATAGGCAGAAACACTGTACCAAGTACAACCCTGAAATTCAGTAAGACCGAGTTTAAGAATATGAATTAGAATGAGCTGCGTGTGTAAGAAAAGACAAAGACTGGCCAACACTGTGATGTGACTGCCAAAACCACTAATACGGTTTCAGGCTGCATTATTTAGAATATCTCCTCTTTGCTCCTCTGGCCGTGCCTTTAGCTCAGTGCTGGATCCCAGACCTTAAAAGGGATCCAGACAAACTGGCACTCAGAGTGGCTGAACAGGCTGGTGAGAACATTTAAAACCATGTCAAACGAGGAAGAGTTGAAGGGACTGGAGAAGTCTGTGAACGACACCTGTGATAGTAGCTGTGATGATAGTAAACACTTCAGTACTCGCTAATGTGCCTGGAACGATGCTAAGCAATTCCACATTATGTCCTTTATCCTCGCAACCACCTTCTGTTGAGGCATATCATTATTTACCACCCTTGCATCCACAGATGAGGAAACCAAAGCTTAGGTAAAAGAAACTTAGCCGAGGTCACGCAGCTGATAAGTGGTAGAGCCGTGGGATTTATTAAGTTATAGGAGATGGCTTTAAGAGGTGAATGCAACACCTTTAGACATTTGTATTTTCGGGAAGGATAAAGATTTGTTTCACGTGGCTCTAATTAGCAGAACCAAGACCAATGGGTAGAAGTTACAGGAAGACTTCCATTGATTATAAGACCATCTAGTCTCTTCTTTTTTAGCCCAGAGGAGATTTTCTTTTTGAAGACCGTTGACTCAACCCAAAATTTCTGGTTTATGCTGGCCAGACTGGACAGTTCTTCCTCAGTCCTCATCTTCTTGGACCTATAATCACGCCTGTTTTCACAAAACATGTTGCTTGGCCTACACGAGAGCACGTTTTATTTCTGTTCTTCCTTTGGCCCCCACTTCCCCTTTCCGCCCTCTTCCCGTGAGCGTCTGACAGTCCTGTTCGGGGAGCCCAGTCTTTGGGCCAGCCCTCTGATGACGCTGGTCTGTGTGTGCTGCTCTGATTGTTGACAGAGCTCTTTTTCTGATTGCCACATCTCCTTTGTAGATGCACCATTTTTCACCAGAAACTCAATGTGGCAGAACTTCAACTTACTTTACCCATCTAACTGTTCTACACCCTAACCTCCCCGTTTTAAAAAGATTTTACTTATTTGTTTTTAGAAAGAGAAGAAGGGAGGGAGGGTGAAAGAGAGGGAGAGAAACATCCATGTGTGGTTGCCTCTTGCGCACCCCCCACTGGAGACCTGGCTCACAACCCAGGCATGTGCCCTGACTGGGAATCGAACCAGCGACCCTTTGGTTCGCATACTGCCATTCAACCCATTCAGCCACACCAGCCAGGGCTAACACCCACATTTTTGTTGGTAGCAACCCTACTATCCGTTGCTCCATTCCACCTTCTGTTTGTTCTTCTGCCTGAAATCAACCACTAAGTCCTATCAACTTCTCCTTTACAGGATGTCTTGAATTTGTTCTTTTTTCTAGAGTCCCCCCTCCCGCCCTCAAAGGATTAGTCCTTGTTAACTTCTCTGCAGCTCTCCTGAATACTCTGCCCCTGCACACTCTGAATCCCATCTTCACTTGCCTGTGTAGGAACCAATGGCAGCTCCTCACTGCCCATTGAATTAGGCCGTTGATTCAACCCCCGGGTTCAGGCAGCTGCTTCCAATAGCTCCCAGCAGAAACCTTCCATTCCTGTCTCGCTGGCCCAGCGCGGTCATCCCCGGCCCCGAGCACGGGGCTCCACTTGCCCCTTTCTGCCTTCACTCAGGCTACTCTCCTCCTGAGGGTAGACCTGTCGTTTGCTGGGTCAACTTGTGTTCTTTTAAGGCCCACGCTGTGGTTCACTTCTTCCTCTCAGTATTCACTTCCTTCTCGGTATCCCTCTGGTTCTTGTAACCTGCTCGATTTCATATTCTAGTACTTGCGTAGAAACTCCATTGAAATTTTACATTTAAAAAGTCCCTTAGTTCTTCATAGTAGATTTAAAATTCTTTAGGGCAACTCCTTGTATGTTCAGTATCACACTGACATCCAGCACTGGGCTGCTTGGACAGGTGCTTGTTGACTCAGACATAAAGAAAAAAAATAATATTGGTGGTTTATTAAGTTCTTCAAGTGTACTGATTACTGTACTAAACAGAGGCATTGCCCTCACTTTAAGGTAAGGAGACCAAGGCCAGGAGGTTAAAAAACATGATCAAGTCCACATAGCGGTTAAGTATTGGACCCAGAATTTGGACCCAGAGCCAGGGCTGGGCCCAGAGCCTGCGCTTCAGTCACAGCGCCACGGCGGTCGGGCACAGTACTGCGCAGTCCTGGTGAATGCCAGTCCTGCGCCGTTCTTGAGGATCAGTGGAACCCAGCGCTGTCAAACTTCTGCATATGGTAAGAAGAACCCTTGTTTGTTCCCCTAGGAAATGGGGGTACACAAATGTGGAGTTTAGGAAGGCAGCCTCATCACAGGCCATGTCCTTAGGGAGGATAGACCAGTGACTTTGGAAGGCCATTAACTGAAAACGGGCTTGCTTGATTCCAACAGTTGTCTGGGACGATAATGAAAAGAAGGCCTTGCTTCTTTCGTCCTCACACTTTCTCGTTATTTCTAGGGGTGATAAATATGGAAACTTCCAGCCTCACACCCTGCCAAACTTTTGGCATTTTATCTTTTCAGAGGATTGATTTCCTTTATTTCTATCTTCTTTGAGATCTGCTTCATTTACATCTCAACTCTGAGAGTGTTGACAAAAAAGATCTCATCCCCATTTCTTTGCTTCATTGGCTAGGGACACCTTGCTACTAGATCTGTTTTTATATGTATAAAAATAAAGTAATTGTTTCAGAGTACTAACTAGACATTTTTTAGAAGGTTAGCTTGATCTTTTCTCTTGTAGGCTAAAAAGAAGTATTAAATCAGGTGTTAAAGAAAAAGAACATATCTATGGAAAACTGACCTTTGGAGAAGCCCACCCAGTAAGGGTCAGCAGTAAAGGTCGAGCAAGACCAGCACTGAGCGCTCACGGGGCGTCACGCCACAGCGAGCAGGGACAG
>PVKM010019344.1:0-11540 GCA_004027735.1 Carollia perspicillata
ACATCACTTGGTATTTATCTTTCTCAACATTAATACCCTCTAGGTCCTTCCATGATGTCCCAAATAGTAAGATTTCATTCTTTTTTATGGCTGAGTAATATTCCACTGTATACATGCCACTTTTTTAATCCACTCAGCTATTGATGGGCACTTGGGTTGCTTCCACAGCTTGGCTATTGTAAATAATGCTGCAGCGAACATAGGGTGTGTATATTCTTTTGATGTAGTGGTTTGGGATACCCTGCTTTCTTAGATGAGAGGGCTGATCTCATAGAGGTCAAGTGCCATGCCCAGGGCTCCTGCTAGTAAGGTGGGGCTTTGGGATGGAACCCATGCTCAAAGCCCATACCCTTTCCCTTCTACTGATAATTGAAGTTCCCTCAGAAAGTGGTCAGTCTCTAGTCAGGCCTTCTAGGATCATCCCTGCCCTAAGTAATCCAAGATATAGCCACATTTCAACATTAGATGAATCACGTTTTGGGGGTGGGCCTGCACCCCTGGTAGGTGGGGAACTGGCACATTAAAAGTTCCCAATTTTGACAAAGTTCTCCACCCAAATTCAATCTTATCTTCACACTCCTTCTGCTAATATTATTCATCACAGATTTAAGAACTATCAACATCAACTTATGACTTTAACTCTTTTCAAAAGTTATCAATTTTTGATGGAGAATGTGCTCAAGGGGAGTCCAACTTAGCCATAGGTCTTTTTTTAAATGTCAAACATGGATGGAAGTGGTTTTTTTTTTGGGGGGGGGCAATACTAGTTATTTCTTGAAGCTTCCAGTGCCCAAAGTCAGCTGGTTAGATTTCTCCTCTCTTTCATCGGCTTCTTCTATCCTCTTACCTTTCCTTAGTAGCATCGATTCTCCCCAGTGCTGGATTTTCTGGGAAGCCTGGGCTGTTTCCACCTGAGTGAAGATTAAGCTGTCTGATTTCCTAGAATCAGGCCATTTCTATGTTCTGCTTGTTAGTGACCAGTTTCCTCTTGAAAAGATTTATTATCCATTTTTCATTCCCAGCTTCAGCTTGCTGAAAGATCCTTAGTTGTTTCCACACTTTTGGACACTGCAGGAAAGAGTCGGTTCTCTCTGATGCCAGGTTTCTCACTATAATTGGTTTGTATCTTTGTCACACAAACTCCTCTTCTGAATAATTCTGTAGCAAGAGGGTAGACCACGACTTCAGTGGTTTGACAGTTTGTTTTTTAATTCACTAGAAACAAAGCAATTGTTCTGGGCCCCAATGACTTCTGTCCATATCTGACTGGGAAAGAAAATTGGAAATGGCATGGCTGAGCTGCCCATTCCTAGTTCAAACTGCTCTCAGGCAGGGAGCTCTCGTATACTCTGCTGGTGAGAGAATAAGATCATTTCTCTTTGTTGGTGAGGTTATTTTCCCATCATCTGAAGGATGGGACAACCTGGTCGGGGGGAGTATCTCCGGATGTCTAGAGTAGGGATCTCTCCAGATCTCTGGTGTGCAGAGGGATTCTGAACCTTCAGAGACAGTGGATGAAGTCTAATAAGGTCTAGCGTTGAATTGTTTGAGGAACCTGGGTTTGAATCCTGGCTGCACCACTTACTTAGAGTAGGCTATGGGGCAAGCTGCTTGAACGTTCTGAGCTCCTGTCTGGCTCACTGTGCCTGGGGACAATACATGTTTTTATCACAGAAGACTGTGGGAGGATTGGATAAAATAATGTCAGTAAAGTGCTTAGCACAATGCCTGGCACACGGGAAGTATTGGATGACTAGAAGACATTGCTGGCCACCATGTTTTACCACCAACCATGTGTATGAGTCAGAGGCTAATTATATATTCTAGACCTTTCTATAATTTCCTCTCCACTCAAGCAGGTGCCTCCATCTTTAGCCTTGCCTATTCTGAGCTTTGGTTACTTAATATTATTTTCAAATTGAAGTAAAATTCATGTAACACAAAGTTAACCATTTCAAAGTGAACAGTTCAATGGCATTTAGTACATCCACATAGTTGTACAACTACCACCCTTATCTAGTTCCAAAACCCTTTGATTACCCCCAAAGAAAGCCCTATACCTGTTAAAGCAGTTGCTCCCTATTTCCCCACCCCCCAGCTCTGTGTTCTGTGTCATCCCCCCTCTGTGTTTTGTCTCTATGGATTTACTTATTCCAGACATTTCCTATAAACGAAATCATACACTATGTACCTTTTTATGTCTAGGCTCTTTTATTTAGTGTAATGGTTTTGAAGTTCCTCCATGTGGTAGCATGTCCCAGTGCTGTATTCCTTTTCGTGAATGCATAATATTTCATCATTCCACTGTATGGATATACCGCATTTTATTTATCCATTTATGCATTGATGAGCAGTTGAAGAGTGACACCTTTCGGCTATTGGAATAGTGCTGCTATGAACATGTGTGTTCATGTTTGAGTCTGTTTTCAATTCTTTTGGGCATACACTGGTTACTTATTTTAATTCATCTCTGCTAAATGTTTCTTAATGGGTGGTTTGTGCAAGGCACCATGACAGACAGGCAGGGCATGAAGGTCTGGTGCCAGGGCTCTTCTCTGTTGCTTACTAGTTGAGCGATGTTGGCCAAGGGCCTTGACCTCTCTGCACCTGTTTTCCCTTCTGCAAAATGGCACCCATAACATCAGTTCCTGATGAAATAGGTTGGTACCTGTAAGGCACATGCACTGTGCTTAATGAACATCAGCAATCACTGTCACCCTCTCCCTCCAGCACTTCCTTTCTGGAACCTCCTTTTCACCCTGTTTGTTTCAAGATCTCTCATCTGTTTCCTGGAGCAGCCAATGGCTGGCATTTCTTCCTGAGCAAGGTGGCTGAGGTACCAAGCTCTCCCTTTAACATCAGGAGCTTTGGAACCCTAGAGGATCCAGGTCTCTTAAACAGGAAGATGTTTTAGAGGAGCTGGGCTCTGAGCTTATTTCTGCCTGACCAATAAACCTGAAGCTGCCTCCTCGTCTGCTCCATGGACACCCTGGGTGTGTGGCCCAGCCATACTCGTAGATCCCACATGACTATCTTCTCTCCAGAGGAGGTGCCCTTGCTCAAAGCTACCAGTCCACTCATAATTTTTTTCCTTTCTTGTCATATTCCTGCCCAAGACTTACAATGGCTCCCTATTACCTATTAACATTAAGACAACCCCTTTGCTACCCTGTGGAGTAGGTTCACTCTCTGTCCATTTTATTTATGGGAATTTTCTTGCAAAGGGAATTTTCTCTGTTTTTTTTTTTTTTTTTTTTTTTTTGGATGAGGAATCTTACAGGCACAAGTGTCACCAGTAAGTAAGTGGCAGAGCTCAGATTTGACCACACTAGCCAGACCCAGAACACTTTCTTTCCGTTGTACGGTGCCAACCCACTCTGGCCTCCTGCTACCAAACGCAGCTGATTTTTCCTTCCCCCATTTTCATTTGATCTGTATGAAGCCTCATCATGTTGATAGCACCTGCCAGGATGCTCTAGCTCCAGCTGATCTACTTATCTGGAATACCATCCTGCCTCACACCTTCCAATCCTGCCAACTGGCAGGCTTATCTCAAACCCCTCTTCCTTCGCTAAAGCTCCCCACTGAGCTTTCAACCAAGATGTGGCACTTCATTTTTGAATCTCTATCATTCTGAACATTGCCATGTTTGGGCCTCCGCTAGCAAAAGCATCGTTTGTGTGAATCTCAGGAAGGTGTTCATTCCCTTCGGGTTGATGGATTGCAAAAAGATGTCCCCAGCCACCCCCTCAGCAGGGCACTTTCTTGCAGTGTGCAAACTGTACCACTGTATGTGGCCAACTTACCTGTTGGGCAGTTTCAAAAATAGTCTTCTGAGTGTAAAATATTCCAAAGTCACATAGATCGCACAAGGCCATGTTCATTCATTGTTTTCCCCAGCTAGGTTATAACTTCTTGAGGGGAGGAACTACAAGCTATCCTTCAGTTTTCCCTACCGTTCTTGGCCCAGAGCTGGCCTTGTAGTTCGTGCTGAGACTTTGGTGTCCAGCTGATGAAGTGGCTTGCGACAAGTATGGTGCCAGCCCTTGGCCTGAAGAGACCCATCAGAACTCCAGCAGGTAAGATTTGACATCAACAGGTGTCCTTGGGGCTCTTTCTCATTCTAGCCACAGTGACCACTTCATGGATTTGGGGGCCCACCCAGTACCCCTGTTTCCTCTGGCTGCTTTTTCTCTGGAAGGCTGGCTCCTTCCTTATTCACCTGCCCACAACTTTGTCCTTTGTCAGTTCAAATGCCACTTCTTCTAGGAACCTTTCTTTCCCGGAAGCCTCTCTGGAATCAATTTCTCCCTCCAATGATTCTCTAGGTGGTCTTTCCCTTCTAGCTTACCATCCCTGACTCTCACAAGTGTTTATTAAGATGTAGCTCAAGTTTTCTTCTTTAAACTCTGTTTGCATTAGGGAGATGTATCCCCAAATTCCCTGGGCCTCATTTTCCCTTATAGCAGGTCTTCGAGGGCAGGGTTTGTGCGGGGCACACAGTAGGTCCTCACGCACTCGATGGCTGTTGAGTCAATGTCCACATTCTTCACTGCAGCAGAAGCATTAGCATCCATTCTATTAGTGTAACCTCACACTTGTTGAACACTTTCCCCAAACCTTTTCTCACCTCATCTCTGGTTTTGTTTTCACACCTTCCAGGATATGAGAAAAGAAATGATTATATCTGTTTCACTCATAAGACACCTTAAGTTCAGGAGACAGACATCTTATCTCATGGTGACAGGGACATGACTGCCGCTCATTCAGGTGTCCTGAGCTCTGTGCACCACGAGGGCACTGTGACAGTGTGGCTCTGGTTTCATCCTCTTAAATCTTGCCTGAAGTGAACCACTCATTACCCTGACTTCCCAGGGAGTGTGGGCCCTGAGGTCCAGAGGCTGCCTGGGCATGAGGTTTGAGTATTCTTGTCAATTCTGAAATCCTATGAGCACAAATCTGTGGATCCATGTATCAGAACCCAGCCTTCTGGGCCCCCAAAGCTATCATTCTTTTCTCTCATTGACTCTCCGTGCTACCATTTGATGTAGGTATCTCTTTCAGGGGCAGGGAGTCTATAAGGTAGCCTCTATGTAATTGAGACCATGTGGCAAATACCTTGGGATAGGACAGTGAGTCTCTGCTTTGGCAGACATCAGATTCACCTGGGAACTTTCAGCACTACCTGTGCTCAGAACCTTTATAAGCTCCTCCTGGGCGATTCCCACAGGCAGCAAATTCTGAGAATGATTCTCGTTGATGATGGTAGAGTAGAATAACCTATGGCTTTGAAAATCTACTGAGAACCTAGACACATAGTCAGGGACTCTGATTTAGTTAGCCTGGGATTGGGAACAGCCACCTATACCTGGTGTCCATTCTAAAGAATAGGCCTAAATGGCCACAGTCTCAGTGGGAGGAACCGTTTCATTCTAGTAGCGGGTAAGAGCACATTCACCCGAGGCTTCTCTAGTGTTAGCCTTTCCTGTACCTTTCTGGCTGATGTCCAACAACTGTCTGATCTTGGGTAAGTGTATTCACCTCTCTGATTAACTTCTTTATTAAATTAAGCCAAGAACTACTTGGCAGAACTACTATGAACATCAAATAATAAAAAAGGTGTGTAAGTTGGGGGAGCCCTGGCTGGTGTAGCTCAGTGGATTGAGTGCGGGCCTGTGAACCAAAGAATCGCGGTTCGGTTCCCAGTCAGGGCACATGCCTGGGTTGCAGGCCAGTTCCCAGAGGGGGATGCATGAGAGGCAACCATACATTGACATTTCTCTCCCTCTCTCCTTCCCTTCTTCCCTTCTTCTCTAAAGATAAAAAAAAAAAGGTGTGTAAAATATTCATAAAAGAACACAGGACCATGCCTGATATATATTTGGTACCCAGAAGGCACTCATTAAGTCTCTGATATGATTTCTTTCTGTGCATAGGAGGGAGAGATACAAAGATAAATGCAGAGATAATCTCTGTCTTCAGGGAATTGGCATGCACAGACGGGAAAATATAGAACTGAATACAGTTCTGTGCATATAACACATCTATTTCTATATTTATCTATATTTCAAATATAGACCCGAATGAAGCAAATGTTAATCAGAGATAAAAATCAATATGCGGTGGGAGCTCAGAGCAAGGAAGAATAATAGTCCCTGGGGAGAACAGGGAAACCTGGGGTGGCCCTTGAATTGGGTTTCTGCAAAGGTGTGCTGTTTTCCCACAGGTGAGGAAGAACAGGGAAGAGCTGGGAGGTGATGTGGGCTGAGGCTGGGAGGCCGAGGCATAGTCAGCAGACCTCTGTTGAGAATCCATTAAGGAAGGAAGGCTTTGCCTGCTTTGCTAAGGAATTTGAACCTTTAACCTGAAAACAACTGGGGACCATCGGAAGTCTGAGCATTGGGACCTGTTCTCCAGTTGGAGGTTTTGGTTCACTGATCCATGAGCTGGGATGGGAATGGGTTGGGAACGTCTTGGTTTCCACCACGTGACGCTCCATCTCTTCTTCCCCACCCTGGCCTGTGGCCAAGGCCTCAGAGACCCTATGAAGAGCAGCTCAGGGAAGGTCCCTGGGTCCTGCTTCCTGATCTCCATTCCAGGTGTAGCACACAGGTTGTCCTCCAGAGCTGCTCCTGGAGCCTCTCCGCCAAGGCGATTTGGAGTGCCACCCCTTTGGATGAGGTACTCACCTTTGCGTTTTGGAGTCTTCCCTGGAAATGTCTCAGATCTTCACCCCCTCTCCTGTCCAGCTTAAAATTTCTCCAACCTCTTTTAAGAATGGGCTCAAATTGCCCTTATCTGAGAGCAGAGGTTGGGTATTTTTGTGCTCTTGGGGTCTTTCACTTATGAAGGACGGGTATTGCTATAGTGCAGGCCTGAGACGATGAGGGTGGGCATGAGGGCTTGTCACACGGCTGCTGGGTCTGGGGAGGGAGCACCGCATGGGAGAGACACCATGAACTTAGAACTGACAGGACTGTAGTTTGCCTATAACTTAATTGTGAACCAAGCTTATCTTTCTGAACTTCTGGTCTCCTAACTCATAGCTTTTTTCATTTGGTCATAGTGATCTGAAGTCTTGGCAACATTATAATCTGAGTAATTAGGAATGATGACTCGGGGTGGGTTTTGGAAGCTTGGTGCCAAGTCATCATTTCAAATACGAATGCTTCTTTTATTTTAAAAAAGCAAGATTTGTTATTCCCACTCTGGGCCTGTTCATTGAAGATCTGGGGAAGGGGAAAGCAGCTGGGGAACATTCCGAGACTGCCCCAAATAGTTACTACGTACAGAGACTGATGTGATCTGAAAAGACAAGGCCTGTTGGATAATGCTGGCCCCGTGCCTCCCACGAACCCATCATACAGGTGAGCCCTCCTTGGTGGTCCATCAGTCAAGGATGCGGTTCCCAACTTTGCTGCATATGGGAATCACCTGGGACCTTTGTAAAACATTGACACTCGGCTGCCATGCCAACATTCTTCTTTTTAAAAAATGTTTTATTTATTTATTTTTAGAGAGGGGAAGGGAAGGAGAAAGAGTGGGAGAGAAACATCAGTGTGTGGTTGCCTCTCATGTGTCCCCCACTGGAGACCTGGCCTGCAACCCAGACATGTGCCCTGACTGGGAATCGAACCAGCGACCCTTTGCTTCACAGGCTCATGCTCAAGCCACTGAGCTACACCAGCCAGGGCCCAACATTCTTCTTTTTGTTAGTATTTTGTTGTACATGCTATTATAGTTGTCCCCATTTCTCCCCTTTGCCCCTGTCCACACAGCCCACCCTCCACTCCCATAGTCCATCCTCACACCATTGTCTATGTCCCTGCGTCGCCACCCCAACATCATCCTGACTTTAGTGGTGTGCAGTACAGCCTGGGCACTGGACAAAGTACAGCCTGGGCACTGGACAAAGGCTGGGGACCTCGAACAGGAATGAGCATTTGATTGACAGTGGTTCTCATACCTGAATGCACCTCAGAACCTCCTGGAGAACTTGCTGGTACACAGGTGGCTGGGCTCCACCCTGGGAGAGTCGGTGCAGGTCTGCTGGGTACCCAGGTGCATTCCTACCCAGTTCCCCAGTGATGCTGATAGTCAGGGCCACGCTTCAAGAACCATAGGCTAAAAAGAGCTGGGTCTGGCTTTACTACTTAGGAGCTCTGTGATCCCAAGCCTGTCACCCAACCTTAAGTCCAGTTCCTTTATTTGTAACATGGGACAGCAAAAGGTGATTACCTCCTGGGTCACTGTGTGGGTGAAAGGAGATGACATTTGTGAGTTGCTTAGCACAGGGTTTGACCTGCAGGGAATGTGCAACCCACGGTGGACTTTATTATGCATTTCCTCTGCTGGTATCTTGGCAGATCTGTCCTTGTGTTAAATCGAGCTAGTCAGTGAATGATGTTAAGATGAGTTTCTGCTCCTGGAGATCCTACCTGCGGGCTTTTCAAAAAAGGAACTGGGATACTCTCATGAACTATGAGTGCCCCGCGGGGTCCAGCAGGGTAAGGGTGCACTGGCGGGGGAGGAGCGGGGGGATGGCCTCTGTTAACTGACGATCATCACTGGACTCCTCACCCGGTGTGGGTGGCTATGGGCTGTGACTGAGTGTGCTCTCCTGCCCAAACTCCGTGCTACTCTCACATTCCAGACACATTTAGTGCCGTGAGTTGTGGTTGTCCTGATGTTGCCTTGGAAACCGAACTGCTACCAAGGGAGATGGGAACAAGGCCCTAAATTGTCTTGGAAACCACAAAATGTGTCTTTGGGAGGGGGGCTGTGCATCTCCACACACTGTCTTCTTTTTCTCATGCAATTTGCTTAGAACTTCCTTCTGTGTGCAGTTACTTCCCTCCCCCATTGCGCCAAGGAGGGAACTGAGGATTGGCGTGTATGCTCCCGCACCGTCTAATTATCCTTCCCAGGGAAAGGGATGGATGCCCATGTGGGCCTATGACTATACAGGTAAAACCAGCCGCCTGCACACACCACAGAGCCTGGTGACACTGCAGCCCGTCCCTCCCCAGCACCGTGAACTTGAAATGTATGAATGTGTTTTTCTTCCTTGATGGCCTCACCAACTCTCAGGATCTTTGGGATGCTTTTAGAACTTCCTTTTTAGAATAGTACAAATCTCTCCAATCTTTTTTGCTTCCATGTGATTTGAGGGCAAAGTGCCTTATTTCCATGTCATAGTTTGGGAAATCTGGTGAGTGGGGAGAAGGGTCATTTGGGATTGGCCTAGGAGTGGGGAGATGGGCTGGTTCACTCTATGTCAAGTTCTGTTTAGCCAGAGTGAATTTCTGCTTATTCACAGAGACCCCAGGGGTATAGCCTGAGTTATCCTCTGTTCTCCCTGGACCGAGAACTGAAGGACAGACAGAGTCAGTGAATGACAGAGTGGAGAGGCCACAGGAGGTCATGTCCAAGTCATTTCTAGATAAGAGCACTGTCCCGGGTCACAGAGGATGCTGGTAAAAGAACAGAGCCTAGAAACCCAGCCCTCTGTCTGCCTTCCATCCTCCCCAGAGTATTCCTCTCTGCCTGGACACACCTAAGGCATTTACCTGTGTGCTGTCTGCTGTGCCCTCTTGTTCTCACTGGATATTAATTTTATTCCCCTGTTGTGCGGGTGCTAACCTCTCCCTGTAGAGCAAGGTTTGGTATGGTCCAGATAACCTCTGACAGGCCATACATATGCTCCGTAGGCACCATTCATAGAACATTCACTGCAGGTCTTGTGCAAGCTTCTTTAACCATCTGTAAGCATTTAGGCCTCACCAGCAATGTGGGCAGTTATTCATATCCCAAATATAGATCCGAGAAGTTAAGCAACTTGCCTAGGATCACACAGCAAGCAGGCAAGTGGCAGAGTAATCCAGGTCTGTTTGATTTACCATCAATGTTTTTCAGCAGTTATACTATATGGCTGCCAGGCGAAGGAAGATTCTGACTCAGAGAGGAAGCAGCAAGCCACACAAAGAAAGACTGCCACCTGCCCACCCTAAATCTTTGCAAACAGATTTAGTTTTCTGGAAAAATATGATTGCTCAGTAATAGGCACGTATGTCATCATGGCTAAACCCATCATCTAACATTGGTGCAAAAAGTAAAAAAAAATCCAACTCAGTGTATTATTTCAGATATGAACTATCTGGCTGTTTATTTGTTTGTTTTTGTTTTTTTTTCTATCACCAAAGTTACTTGGCTGAAGCTCCCCATATGTTTGTGAGTGTTCCCATTTGCACAGACCCTACATGCTGGTGCTTTCCCTTTTGTAATAAGAAGGAGAGATGGAAGTTATTTTTAATTCAGCCACCGAACAAACATCCATGTCTTCCCTTCCAGCAGCTAAGCCTGTGTGTTTTCTCAACAGGGTATTAATTACCTGGCTCTGGGAATGACAGGATGGGCTGGTCCCGTGGCTCCGGCTGCCCTGCCGGCCACAAGGAGATTGCCTGTGGACGCAGCAGGTCTCAGAGGCTTCAGCAGGGAGCGTCCGTCTCGTCAATAAACTCAGACGTGAGTACTGGGTAACTTGTTAAACACATTTATTGATTTCTTGACAGTAACCAAACACAGTGAGTGACCATTATAAACAAGAAAAGAAAGGCATTCGTTTGTACTTTGTGAGATCCAGCTGCACCTGGAGAGAAAAGACACCCCTTTCCCAGGAATTTACAAGGCAAAGTGCATTCCTTCAAGGGAGCATCACAGGGGAGGGATGGCAGTTTTAAAACGCAAGGAATCTGTCGCCTGCTGTCTCAGGCTGAAGCTCACCTCGTATGAATGATCGAGCCATGGAGTGGAATTAAAGGTATACTTGCTTAGCAAATGCATTCCTGATTGCCACAAACTCAGTAGAAACTGGCTGCAAATGAACAAAACATGAAGATGAAGGAACAAGTGAACTCAAAGAATGCGGCTGCCTGGAGCCAGGGTTTAGGCTGTAGGAAAGTAGAACAGATCAAAGCCAGAAAAATAAAATTAACCTGTTAAACACATTTATTGAGCTGTTAACAATAACCAAACACAATGTATGGCCTTTGGAAAACAAGAAACAGCAAATGGATCAGTTCTGATCTTGGCAAATCCTACTAGAGATATGCGACGAAGGGGAAATAATTCGATTTCTTTATAGTCTGCGGTGATATATATATACAATGTGTATCTCTTCAATGTCGGTCCTTTTCTTTTCTTTTTAAATTGTTGAGTAAACAGAAGAATGATAATCTAGAAATCAGTGTCCTTGGCCAACTTTGTCCTGGTTCACCTGCTGCCAGCACCCTAAAAGCATCCTAGGACACTAGCCGAGATTCCTCGATGCAAAGAACCAAGTCTGCTCGATGCTGCCGAAGCTGTGTTTTCTCTCCTCTCTTTTGGAAGAATTTTTGTTATGTACAAAGGCTGAAAGTCCTATTGGGTAGATTTATTAGTTCAGGAAAACAGTATCAAAATTGTAATCAGGTTAACTGGTTATTTTTCTTCTAAGACCTTTTATGAATGAGCCTTTAATTTCTGAAAACTTGACTTCCCAT
>PVKM010019344.1:11640-24372 GCA_004027735.1 Carollia perspicillata
AGGAAAGAGAAGAAAGAAGGGGACATTCTAGGTTATGTCAATTCACAGTTGTAGCATTTCACTGAGACGGACTTCTTCTTGGCCTCATTCCCTACTTGAGGAGCCATTCATTTACTGGAAAGACAGAGAAAGAAAAACACACAAACACACAACATAAAACAAAGCATAATGGAATTAGTTTGCACAGAGTTTGGGGGAGTTGCTCTGAAGGGGAAGGAACAGTTCTCTACAGGTGGGCTCACTTGTATGTGTCCTCACAACCCTTCCGCTTGCTCATGAACTTCTAGGCTCGAACTGTTCGATATGGTTGTCCCCAGCCACATATGGCTACCATAGATTTAAATCAGTTAAAATTAAATAAAAAATTCAGTGGCCTCACTGTACTAGCCATTCTTCACATATTCAATAGCCACATGTGGCTAGTGGCTACCACACTGAACAGTGCACATATAGAACATTTTTATCATCACAGATAGTTTTGCTTTAGACCAGGGGTAGGCACGTGACAGCCTACAGGCCAAATCCAGCCTGCGATCTGTTTTTGTAAATAAAGTTTTATTGGACCATAGCCACACCATTCATTTACATGTTATGGATGGCCTCTTCCACACTGTAACATCAGAGTGTGGCAGAGGCTGTGTGACTCGTAAAGCCTGCAATATTTACCATCTGGCCCTTTACAGAAAAGATTTGCTGACTGTGCGTGCTGTATGCATGGGGTCATATCTGTCTCCATCACGCTGTATCCTTATCACCTAGCTAAGCGCCTGGCATATAGTAGATATGCAATAAGTAGCCACTGAATGCAGGGAAGGCTCAGTCAATGAGCTGAGTATTTATTTGTCTGGTAGTTCTGGTTGGGAGGGAACAGAAAGTTACCCTTTTGACACTCTGTGTGTGTCTGAGAAAGAAAAAGGAGAGAGGGAATTGTGGGGGAAGTAGAAGAAATGAAGTGGGGGGGGGCAAAGGGCAGTGGTAGCAGCTGCTTCTAAAAGCTGCCTGGTAACCCCCACAGACCCCATGTTTGGGCTACAGCGGACTTCACTGTCCGGGCTCTCATTCATTCCATACCACAAGCTGCGACGTAGATGGTGCAGGGACTGCCAGGAAAGAAGTGAGGCCCACGGGGTAAATACCGGCTGGGTTTGCCTGGTTTGTTAGTGTGGAACCAGGGCGGGAACTTGGGTGTCCTAACTCTGGGCTGAGGGTATCTGCACGACACTGTGCTGCCTCCTTCTTCCTTCCCGTGTTGACAGTTTACCACCTTGATCAGCAGATACTTAGAGTATAGAAGGGAGGAGAGAGGGCTGGCTACAGTCCAGAGCGTTACAGGAGGCAGGAGTTGTTTGAATGTCCATAGTGGGAATGTCAAGTAGGAATACTTGCCACTTCTATGGACACAGCCTTGGAAAAGGATGCATTCACCTGTATCACCTCCTTGTAGCCCACTGGCCTGGCATCCAGACTATTTGCTCATCTAGGGAAAAGGGGTCCCTCATGCATCTAACGATGCATGCTTCTCATGCTTCTAGCTATCCTGTTTTAGTGTATAACCTTGAAGAAAATCAGCCTCTCTGGACTCTTCTGCACAATGGCAATAAGAAGGGATTTACAGTTTGATCTCTATCTCTAATACACAGGCTTTACAACAGAAAATCCCCATGCACATGGAAGGTGGTGGTCCTAGTTATCACTTATAATCATGATTCCTATAATGGCACATAATGCCAGGCCTTTAAGAACAGGAGGACCGGGCTGTGGCCTCTGAGCCATGCACCCACCTCTATACTGAAGCTTCTGGGCCCGGTTGTTTGGACAGTCCTTCCCCTGTAAACTGAAGTTGATGTTGGTGCGGATACAGCGGTTATTGAGGGGCTGGACAGGCCTGAAGTTGTCACTCATGCTCAGAAAGATCTGAGAGGGCTGATTCTGGCTGAGCAGGCGTAAGGAATGCATCTGAGGAGAGAGAAACAGCTGTGAGAACCACCCATCCTCTTAGATGCACCAGGAAGGAAGTGTGACCGCGTAGACTGGCCAAGCCAGGCTGCCTGGGAAAGGGCACATGGGCCCCTCAGAGACCCTCGCTGTGTGGGTTCAGTTGTGCTGGGGGCCCACTGATCCTGCCGTGCGTGGACTGAGCCTTGCTTCTAGCTCAGTAGTTCATAGATGCCTCTGAACAAGTTAATTACTCTGCTTTATCCTCAAACATCCCATCTGCCAAAGGAGGAAATCCAACTAGGTGTTCTCCAGGGTCTCTTTCTCTTACACCTCATGGCTCAATGATTCCCAACAATTCAGGGGAATTATTCCCTGACGTGGGTATTATCCAAACTATAGTGATTGGTCCAGAGGTCAGAGCGAAACTAAGTCGGATTAGTGTGGTTCGTTTTCTGTGAAATCAGGACCAGGAACTGCACTGAAATATTTGCAGCTCCCAGCCTGGGACAGAAATGAAGGAAGAGTCTCTGGCAGGAGAGAAGAATGAAGTGGATGGACAGTAAAGAGCAGAAGACAGCAGAGACAAAGGGCATCTGAGGTTCTGATTCCAGTGAATTCCTGACACCAATTTCTGATCTTAATTTCCTTAACATGCCCAGTATCTCTTGAACAAATCCTTTTTCTGAGTTTAAGTTATCTGAAGGGGGCTGCTTGTCACCAAAAGTCCTGACCAATATAGATAGGACCAGGGACTTGTTCACACTGTTGTTAGGTTGTAAGTACAGTTGACCCTTGAGCAATGTGAGGGTCAGGGGCGCTGGCCCCATGCGCAGTTGAAAATCTGCGTATAACTTTTCACTCCCCCAAATACTTAGTTGTTCCTTGGTATCCATTGGGGATTGGTTATGAGACCTCCTGCAGATACCAAAATCCACCAAAGCTCAAGTTCCCTATACAAAATGGCATAAGAACAATGCATCGAGTCCTCCACATCTGTGGACTCCCAACCACAGACTGAAAACAGTACAGGTATTTATTGAAAAACATATGTATATAAGTGGACCCGTGCACTTCAAACCTGAGTTGTTCAAGGGTCAATCGTATATATCCTGTAAAGAAAAATGGATTCTGCTGCTTTTGCTCATCTTCCCTCTGAGGTTTTATAGAAGCTCAGAATCGTATAGCATGTCAGAGCTGGTACCTTGTCATCGTGAAGAGCGGTATTGGTTTCACAGAAGGGGGCTGACAGCCCTGAGAGCACATAATGGGCCATTACCAAAGCTGGCCTCAGAGGCCAGTCTCCTGGTTCCCATCCAGGTCTGAGGAATCCAAGCCAGTTTTATGAGAAATACCGTGAGATGCTCTAAAAAATTCCACGTTCAAATACGTTTGTGAAAGGCTACTTAGCATAGTGCTTCTTTTTGGACACTGACATAATTATTATCATTTTAAAGGCCCTGGAAAGTCTCCCAACAATGAAATCTATTTGAATCTTTTTTTAATTCAGCTTTTTCAAACATATCTGACCATCATGTACTTTGCTCATTTGCTTTCTGAACACTATCACTGTAGAACACTTTGGGAACTAACCCTGTTTTTCCTTATCACTCAGCTAGGTCAATGCTTCGACAATTAATTCATGCTAAACCTTTTGGGTGCTGATTCTTTTTTTAAAAATGATTTTATTTATTTATTTTTAGAGAGAGGGGAAAGGAGTGAGAGAAACATCAATGTGTGGTTGCCTCTCTTGTGCCCCCCACTGGGGACCTGGCTCGCAACCCTGGGCATATGCCCTAGATTGGGAATCAAACTGGTGACCCTTTGGTTTGCAGGCTGGCACTCAATCCACTGAGCCACACAAGCCAGGGCCAGATGCTGATTATTTAAACATAGGTACGATGAATTGAATTTGGTACACCCCAAATTCATAAGTTAAAGCCCTAACTCCCAGTACCTCAGGATGCGACCTTATTTGGAAATAATATCATTATGGATGCAATTAGCTAAAATGAGGTCATTGGGGTAGGCCCTGATCCAATATGACTGGTGTCCTTATAAGAAGGGGGATTTGGACAAAGAGACACAGACATAGAGAGAACACCATGTGAAGATGAAGGCAGAGTGGGGGTGATACTTCTACAAGGCAAGTAACACCAAAGGTTGCCAGAAACCAGAGGAGAGGCATGGGAAAAATTCTTCCTTGCTCCCTCAGAAGGAACCAACCCTGCTGCAGCTTCGATCTCGGATTTATAGGCTCTAGAACTGTGAGACAATGCATCTCTGCTATTTAGGCCACCAAGTTTGTGGTACTTTATTAAAGTAGTCCTAGTAAACACATACAGTAGGTATTTCACAAACACAGCCAGTTTTCACATCATCTTCCCCCTCACTAAAAGACCACAGAGAAGCTCACCTGCATCCTTGTTATATAGACAGGTTTGTTCATTATTATCCAACTTGCCGTCTCATAGCAGGGTGGGATAGTCATTGACCCATCATAAGTAATGAAACTAGAGGTCTCTGGATATAGTTCCTCTATATTAAGTCCCTGTAGTAAATATGCATCATCTAGAAAAGGAAATAAGAAAGACTTAGGAATTAGGTTTCTTGAGAAAGTGCTGGTATTGTTGATTTTTTTCTTTTCTGATTCCAGAAGACTGTATCTGTCAGGATGGGCTGCAGAAACAAACAGTCCCCCAAACCTCAATCATTTTAAACAATGAAGGATTTTTTGCTCACACATATGTCCATTCTAGGTTGGCTGAGAGCTTCCTCCATGTCATTGTTGTCCACCCTTTGGGACCCGGGCTTTCAGAACAGCTGCTATCTGGACCCTTGTGAGTTGCAATGATAGGAGGAGATGCTCCATCCCAGAAGTGGCACATGCCACTCCTGTGCACATATTGGTGGGCAAAAAGTCACATGACCAAGTTGACATCAGAGATGCGAGGAAGCACATTCTTCCTACAGGATAGGACACTGAATATTGGTGAACAGAAATGTGGGCTATGACAAGGACACAAGGAAGGGCCAAATATTTGGCTGTGGCTCCTGAGACCTGGGACCACAGTATTACAGTCATAAAGAAATGCACAGTTGAAGCCTTTGGGATCTGTGGAAACGTTGCCTGATCACCATTCTTATTTATAAACATTGCTTAATTAAGAGAACATCAAGAAATACTTTTAGAAAGAAATCAGGCCAAATCCCATCACGAGACTCAAAAGTTAAGTTCAACATCTGATGGTACATTTGTAGATCTCCTCTCCGTCAGGTCCATGCAGGCAGACTTTTCTTTTACACCAATTTGAGGTATTGACACTCATAAATATTTTATTATTAAATATAGGTTTTTCAATTATAAAAGTGATATAAATATTTATCAGAATACATGGAAAGAAGAGAGAAAAAATAATAACCCCAATTATCTAAAACAATCAACATTAACATTTCTGTATTTCCTTCTGAATTTTTCATTCAATGCATTGGTTGCATTTTTAGAAAACCGTAATGCATTAGAGTTTTTGAATTTCAGTAAAGTGCAACGAACCTCTCTCACTCCACTCTTCTCTTTTCCCTACAATCCTTTTTTGCACACTTTTGCTCTCTCTGCCGGGTTTCTAAAGCACCATACTGAGCGTCCCTATTTTTTCTAGCCATTCTGTCTTAGATTCTGTTGCTGGATCCTGATTTTCTACCTGCTTCTCTCAATGTTGGCATTTTATAAGGCTCAGTCCAAGGCTCTGTTTTTTTTCTTACTCCATACGCTCATCATAGGATAGTCCAACTACGTCCATGGCTTCCACAGCCCTCTGTACCTCAGTGACTCCAACAGCCTTGCACCCCCCAGTTTGCCATGAGGGCCGATCACTAGGTCCATCCAGGAGGTCTGGAGAGTACAAGGCAAGGACCCAAAGCTTGGCTGGTCGAGGGATGAGGGTGGCTCCTCCAGGCCCCCTCAATTCATGTGTTGTTTCCCATTCACATGTTCAAGTCCCAGAGGGAAAGAACTAACTCTTCCGTGGCTTACAAAATCTCTATAATCTGTGTGTATAGGATGGTAAAAAAGGACTTTCACATACAGCTGGAACCTCATACTGATCTAGCAAGACTGTTCAGGCAGATAATAATATCCTCATTGACAAAAAATTAAAGATGAGAGAGGCCAAGTAACCTGCCTGAGGTCTCAGAGCTAGCTGGTAACTGCAGAGGGGGAACTGAGACCTGGATCTTCTGACCTCCAGACCAAAGTCAGTCAGTCATTCATTCAACAGTGTTCAGTAAGTACCTGGTTGTGTTGGGCACGGGGTTAGGCTCTGGGGATAGCTCAGTAAACAAGATAGATGCCCTCCTTCTAGTTGAAGAGACAGACGAGTGACAACGTAAATATATGTAGACTCTAATGTCAGGTGGGGATAAGTACACCTTGCCTTGCCTGCCCCTTCCTACTGATCCTGAGCATTAAGGCTCAGAATCCATTTTCCTGGGAAAAGGCCCCCTTCCTTCCCCTCCTGTGCTCTGACTACCCCAGTGGGGTAACTGAACCTCTCCAGGGCTCTCTGTCCAAATGCCCCTGAGAGAGAGAGAGATTGGCCAAGCTGGATTTGGAGACCAACTCTAGGAAAAAGGACTTCTTTTCTATTTCCATTGAAATATTCCTGCCTTTCCATCAAAACACTAGAGAAGCAGGACAAGTTCAAGAGAAACATGGCTGGGCTGGGTCTGCACTCTGAGTCATGCAGTCAGACGCTTCCATGACACAGCCATGATGCCCAGAGCACACACTGACATGATGGACCTTGGCAGCTGGATCAGGTGCCAACACAACAGGCTCCCATCGAGTATCCATCATTTGGCTCTGTTTCTTAAGCCCCTTGTATGTGTCAGGTACTAAGCTAGGTACTGGAGAGCAGGGCGTAATTAAGGTAAGGCTTCAAGGAGCAGCAGAGACGTGTATCTGCACTGAGTACAATGAGAAGCTGTCAGTACCGCCTGGGGGTGGGACTCAGGAGAGGATTAACTGAGGAGCTGCCCTGAACTGCATCTTGAAAGACAGGAGCTAATCAGTGTGTGGCTTGCAGGCAGGTGGCTGTCAGGGGCACTACAGACAGTCATGCTAGAGAAAGAGTAAGGACATGCAGAGGGGTGTGTAGTCGGGGACAGCCAGAGCATGGATGGGAATCAGGGGAGGGCTGCTGTGAGAAAAGAGGCTGGAGGGTCAGCAGGGGCTGTGCCCAGAAGGTCCTTCTCTGTGCTGCTGGGAGTTTGGGCTTCATCCTGCAGGCAGTGCAGAGCCACTGAAGGGTTTAATGCAGGGGAGTGGGGCCATCAGATTTGCACTTAACGACGCTTGCTCTGACCGTGCTTTGGCCTGAAGATTAACATATTGAATGAGAGAAGGAAGCATTAGGCACATCTTTATTAAAGGTCAATGTGATTTGTTTAACCAAGCTTGCACGTGGAGCATATTGGGTACTCTAGCATGCTGCCATTATTGCATTTTATTTTATTTGGGGTGGTGGGAAGGAGGGAAGGACGGAGGCAGTAGAATGAGGGACATTCCAGGCATGACTAGAGGAAAGAAAAAGAACATTTATGTTTCACTGAACCTGTAACTAGCCTCTGTGTTGCATCCACATTTGAGGAAAGGATTGGTGTGTGTGTTGGGGGGGGGGGCAGGCTAGGAGCAAGAGGCAAAAGGAGGCATGCTCATGGATTTAACTCACAAAGCAAGGGAACAACATGCTTCCAAAACACTGTTGTGCCGATGGTACCGAGACCACCCACTGTGGTCCTGCCGGGAGATTCCTCTTGGTCCATATCCCTTTGAGAGATGCAATACTCGTCAGAGAAGGTGGGCAGCTTCCTCCCTCTCACAACCCTCATCCACTAACTTTGTTCTTTCCACGAATCTCACTGATACGCACACAGCACCTTTTGCCCTATTCAGTTTCTCACACTGCAGAACTTGGAAAGGCCCAGTGTGAAGGATGTGAGCTCTGAACTCAGACCTGAGTGTGAGGGACGACTTTGCTGCTCACCTTCCAGGTGGCCATGGACATGCAGGTAACGGTAACGAGCTTCAGTTTCCACATCTGCAGTACACAGATGGTTGGAGTAGGCGGTGGACTGAATGTTCATGTTCCATCAAAATTCATATGTTGAAGTCCTAACCCCCATGGTGATGGTATTTGGAGGTGAGGCTTGTGGGAGGTAATTTGGTCATGAGGGTGGAACCCTCATGAATGGGATTAGTGCCCTTATAAAAGCGATTTCACAGAGCTCTCTCACCCCCTTTCTGCCATGTGAGGCTACAAGAAGAATTCTGCAACCCAGAAGAGGGTTCTCACCCAAATCCAAACAGGCTGGCACCCTGATCTTGGCCTCTTGGCCTCCAGAACCATGAGAAGTAAATTTCCGTGCTTTAGAAGATACTTGGTCACAGCACCTGAGACGGACTGAGACAGAGTAGTTGCCTCACAGAGTTGTCTGAGAACAAATGAAAGCAAGCTTTTCAAATACTTGGCACAAGGCCTGGTCCACAGTAACCAGTTACCAGCAGTGCTGGTAACAAAGCTGTCACTGCTTCCTTTCTGGGGTGTCCTTGCTCACCTTCCCCAGGATAACCACTGCTTGACTTCCCTGAGGTCTCCTCGATTTTCCCAGTTGGTGCCTTCCCTTCTCACCATATTTACTGAATTAGCTTGCCAGTAGTTACTTACTATTTTGAAGGTCCCCACCAAACTGTGAACCTTTGGGAGAAGGGCCTCCATCTTTTATCCCTAATCCCCAAGGCCCAGTAGGCAGTCCTGCATTGCGGGTGCTTAATAAACATTGGTTGAATTATGCCCAGCAGCTCCACCTGCTGGTAGTGCTGGGCATAAACTAAGGGAGGAAGATGCAACATCAAAATTCTCTGAAGCTCCTGTCTGTACCATTATCGTATGTGCTGCCCAGCTCCCTCCCCCATATATATCACATCCTAAGACATCAGGGTGAGACTGAGATTCCACATGGCATTACCATGTTTCTACACCAAACATGCCCAAACCCTTGTATTTACATCGCTAATGTTGGTGTGTATTTAACATGTAACACTTGTCCACTGGACTCACCACTTTGCCTCAAAGGCTGCCAGTAAATCGGTGTTCTCTCTTTTAGGAATTGGAATTTGAGAACTTCAGGTTACGCTTTCGCCTCTTCTGTTCTCCCCACGGAGCCTTGCTTGGGGCACTCAGCAGGACACAGGCAGTGGAACCCAAAGGGAAGATGAGCACATCCAGCCGTTCTCTACCTTAGTGTCAAGGAACACTGGGGCGTCTTCCACAGCTGACCAGGCCAGGAACTCACTACTGTTACCCACAGACCGTCTCGTTCACGCAGCAACCAGCAGACAAGACCGGTCTGTGCATGCCGGGGTTATCCTCTGGGCGCTGCAGCCCAAGGGAGCCTAAGAACTAGCGCACAGGGAAGTAGATTCTGGTTCTCAAACACTCGTGGCTCTGTTCATTAGTAAGCGTGGCACAGGCCTAGAGCTGTTTATGGGCAGAGAGACAAACGTGGGGTGAAACTGAGGCCAGCGGGGTGACCATGCATGCCTCTGCTTGCTTGAAGGATATTTACTGAGAAGAAGTGATGGCAGAAGTTCAAATAAATTTTCATGGAGACTTTTATAGAGAAGCAAGCTATCTGTCTATCTATCTATCTATCTATCTATCTATCTATCTATCTATCTATCTATCTATCTATCTAAACACAGCTTATATAGGACAAAGCCCTGGACTTCAAGCAGGACTCTTAATTCAAGTTTAAGTTCTAAGTGGGGCTTTTCCAGTAACTTACTTTTCCTTCATGGTTAAGTCATGTAACCTCTTACTTGGGGGCACCAGATTATTCTGGATGTTACTAGAGTGATCTTCAAGTAAAAAAGAATTCTGTAGACCCCAAAATGTCATTCAAAAGAAACAAGTGTATACAGAGAAATTTATCTTAAGTAGGTCATCTTTTGGGTATGGCAGTGTTGGAAGTTTTTTAGTATGGGCTCTCTCTTCATAGTACAGGAAGAGCCCATGCATAATCAACAGGTATAGAATATTTATGCACAGTGTATAGCCCGAGTTTATTCCAAAAGACTGTACTAGTTGACAGCTGGGCCCTTGATTTTATGACATGCTCTTGATGAGTCTATTATTTATGTTATGCTGAGTTCTTAGTCATGGACACATTCCCAAGTTGGCCTTTTTTTGCTTTTTCTGTTTCCAAGAGAAACGCGCTATGATGAACTACCTCGCGCTGCACAGTGGAGGAGGCTTCCCTTAGCCCAGGCCTCAGTGCAGCCTCTGTTAAATGCACTGTGGTTACGTGTGAGGACCACTGATGAGACTTAACACCGCCTGGCTTCCTGCTTATGAAGTTCCCGTTCAAAGAGAACGATGCCAGTGAAAAAATGCCCTGGCAGTTCCAGAGATCAATACTGGATTTGCTTCTGATCAATGTGGAACCATTTGGCAATTTTCTCATATGGAATGACATTTCCTCTTGTAATCTGAGGCACATTCAGCCGAAATGAAAAAAGGCAATTACTAAAGCATAAAGTAATGTGATTTTTTTGTTTTACACAAACAAGAGCCTCAGAGAATTGGATTCATGGAGGTAAGCGGCCTCTTTTCCATTCCTCGCTGACTTGAGTGACTACTTAGTGTGCGACACGGGCGTGGGTACGCTTCATTTCACATTCTGTGAAGACATTTCCGAAGCTGTTCTTTGAGATGAAAGTGCAAGTTCAATTAAGCAGAGAGAAAGGCACCAGGAACAATATGCTTACGTTCCCTGGTGATACTTCATCCCATTCAACACCCTGTCCCTCTGAGGAGCAGGCTCACAAAACACTTCCCAAGGAACGGAGACGTATAAGGCAGTTACAGGCAGGTCTTGTACAGCTTGCCTGCGCATTGATCTTTTAGCCGGGGTCGGGGGTGGGGCGCTGAAACAAAGTTATAGACGGGCAAGACGTTCTGAAAAAGATATTTTTGTGGACTTGTATGGTGTGTCAAAACACCGTGGTTAGCATCTCTCCTCCAAATACCTTTAGTCCCGTCTCTGTTTCCTTGGGGGAGATATTTTAAGACAACAGGCCCTTCTAAGACCCTTCTAAATTCAGAATCTATGACCTTTTGGATTCTTAGTGGACTGAAGTTACCACTGGATTTGCTGTACACGAAGCGAATGGGGTACGTGAAGGAGAATGAGACTGAAACTAACAAACGTGGTACACTGTCCTGGGACGCTGGAAGAAAGAGTTCATTTGTGTGTAATGTCCCAGTAATGCCTCCCTCCTCTTACCCATTTAGAGAGGCTCTTTGCACTTCATTAGTCACTAATTTCACCACTTTAAAATATCATAGAATTAAAAAAATAATGCTAGCTCGATGAAGCCGTGCAGACGCTAAAGTGATAGGAAAGTTACCTTTTACATAACCGGGGCTCTGTGCCTGCTAATTAATTATCACTAGGAAAATGGAGGGGTATGGGCATTATTCCAAAACACTACATTAAGAAAAAATTAAAATACTTCAAGTAAATTACCAATATTGCCTCCAGAAAATCCATTTTTCAATGTCACGATTTCAGTCTTGACCCCCAAACTGCCGGAGGGGAATTTAACTTCAATAAAATGGATTTTCTTTAGAAGACTTTCTAAATTCAGCCTGAAATTAATTCGGGTGGGTCTTCCCCATGGTTCCCCATTAGTGAGAGTGTTTTATCTGATTTCCGCAGACATCGGAAACCCAAACTTCCAAGCAAAGTAGTGGGTGCTCATTACCAACCACTGCCTGGGTTCACACACAGGGACTGCAAACTTTCAACTCCATTTAAAGCAAGCAAACCATTGCCCTGTATTGTATTTACCTTGAACACATTTTCCACGTGGTGTCATAGTAAGCTGCCTTACCCCCCTTCAGGAAGCTGGCTTTAATGACCATGAACTTTAGGACAATTTAGAGACACAAAATCATGCACCTAGTTTATACCAGTCATTGTCCAGACAATCAACTCATTACTTTGCTTAATCCTCACCCCGAGTCTCTCCATGTCAGTATTAATATCCTCATTTTACTGAGGATGAAATTGTTATCTCAGAGATGTTAAGAAACTTGCTTGAAGCCACAGAGCCGCGGAAGGGGGAGAGCCGGGAGCCCAAGTCTGCTGGTTCCTTCTCTCTTCACTGAACACACCATTTCCCACAAGCTTGGTGACTTTCGCCAGCTCCATGACTGGCTCCCAGAATTCCCAGTGCTTTGGCGAGACTCTCCTTCTTTCTTCCTTTAATGGGTTCCCTGGCATTGATTTTCTTACCTGGCTCAATAGAATGACTTTGTACAATTCTCTCTTTTTTCCTGCTAGTCATCTAATTGACGGAGACACCAAGCCAACGGACCATGTCCCTTGAATTGGCTGCCATTGTGTGGGGCTTTCATCCCATGCTTCCACTTTGCTCGTGCCCCTCACACCTCCTCAGCCCGCCGATGACACAGGCACTCAAAAGGCTCTTCCAGGCTGGGGTTTAAAAGTTATCTTTGGAAACGATTTGCAATCCCATGTCACGAGGATACGAGCTGCTCTTTTAAAAGTGAGGACATGTCCGCCTCTCTTCTCTATTTATTCTCACTCCCATGACTTCACCCAGTTTAAATGCCATCTGGAGCCCAGTGATTTCCACATTTCTATCTTCAGTTTTGTCTCCTGAAATCCAGACTCCTATATCCAACTGCCTACTCCATACCTCTTATCGGA
>PVKM010019345.1:0-24300 GCA_004027735.1 Carollia perspicillata
GACGTTTGACGAGCTTTTCCAGTTCACAAGGAATTAATGTTGACCCTTTCAGTCCTAGAGACAAATGCTGTCGCCAGCCCAGCTTAAACTGAAAGGGCCAGGAGTTTCAGCCAGTTCTCCGAGTAAGTGGTGGTGCTGGGTTTCGAATTCTCCTCCCGCTTAGGCTGAAGTCTGTGCTCTCCTTTTATCGCCGCCGTTTTGCGGAGCTGGCGGAGGAAAGCCTGGGCAAAGATAAGGCCCTGAAGAGCGGAGAGCAGGGCGTTATCACCGCCTCACAGGTGCACGTTTAGGCGCTTGAGCCTTACAAACCCCCTTTCATAACCGCTTTCTTCACAGTGGGCTCAGCGGTCGCGAGCGTGGGTTTCCTGGACGGCCGGGTCTGAAGACAAGTCCTGGGTCTGCTACTGATGGTGTGACACTCTGAATAAGTCATTTCCCCCATCCTGAGACTTCATTTCCTCATCTGTTAAGTGAGAATGATAATATCTGCTTCGTAGGATCGCAGTGAGTATTCAATGAAATAATGCACTTAAGAAATTCAACGCAGTGGCTGACACGCGGTGAGAGTTCAATAGCTGAGTCAGATCTTGATTCAAGTCAAGCGCTGCCATTCACTAGCGGTGTGGCCTTCAGCTCAGTCTCACGTTACCCCGGTAAAGTGCAAGGATTGGACCAGATGAACTTTCAGTCCCCTCCCCGTGTGCCGTTTCAGAACAGGTTTTTCAAAAGGCTGATTTTGTCTTGAAGTCCATTCAGAAGGATGTCACCAGCGTTCAAAAAATAAAATAGACTATAATGAGAAATTCAGAATGTATCACACATTTTAAGTCTCAATTTATGGAATTTCCGTTTCAGTTTTGGGTTCGTGTACTCAGGTGCAACCTAACATGTTTTTAGAGAGTTGTGGCGTATTCTGAATTTCCCTCCCCCTCACTTTTGGCTCTGGAGTGTTCAGACAAGATGAGACTGGTGGAATACAATCCAAAATAGCCATGTGGTCACGTTTCATTTAGAAATATTTTGATGTCCTTGTTCAGTTCTGTACAAAATAAGCAGACTTCGTTCTGGTTCAGTATAGCTCAGTGTCATGAATTATTCCTGCTTTCACATCACAGTTTCAGGCAGGAGGCTTGACATGTGGTAGAAGCCAGTGAATGTTTAATTGAATGATACACTCAGCAGCCTTTCTGTGGGGAGACCGTGCCCCATGCCAGGACCTGCACAGGCCTTGCTCAGGACTTGTCTTCACTTTTGGCTTCTTTGTCATTTTCATCATTGTCATCCTTTACTGATTTATTGAGCACCGTGTGCCAGGCATTGTGCTGAGCATATGAAATGCAGTTCATCTCAATTATCTGTCACATGAACATTAAGAGATAGGTAGTGTTACCCATTATCATCTCCAATTTGAAGATGAGAAAACTGAGGCTGAAACAGGTGAATTAACTTGCCCCAAATCAGGTGGAGTTAGAACCCAACCAGATTTTGAGAACATCTTATATTCCTGAAGTACAAGCTGCACATGAAGTAAATATGTTGTATCAGTTAGCTTATGCTGTGTAACAAATAACCCCCAAACTGGAAAGCTTTAAACAAGCATTTATTATTTCTCACGATGTATAAATTGCTTGAGAAGCTCTTTTCTGAGCCATCTGGCTTGGGCTAAATAGTGTGGAGGGGCCTCACTCACATTTCCAGTTGATGATACTGCCTTTCACCTGAGGTGATGGGCCACATGTTTCCAGCAGGCTGCCTGAGCTTAATCACATGCAAACAGTTGCCGAGTTCCAGGAGCAAGAGAAGGGAAGGGAATTGACGGGAAGATCCAATTACACAAGCACTTTTTGACTCTCAGCTTCTATAACTTTTGCTAATATCTCTTCAGCCAAAACAAGTTTCATTGGATGGAATTTTAAATTCAAGGGTGGATAGACTTCCTCTTTTGGAAGAACTGAAAAACACTGCTTTCCCCCACCCCAATATACCTGAGTTAGTTAACTTTTGTTGTATAACAAATTACTCCCAAATTTAATGGCTTATCACATTTATCTCACAATTTCTGGCTTAGCTGCCTGGTTCTGGCTCGGTTCTCTCGTGAGCCTGAAGGCCTCTGAAAGTTGGACTGGGGCTGGAGGATCCACTCCCAGGATGGCGCACTTACATGGCTGGCAAGGTGCAGGCTGTTGGCAAGAGGCCTCAGTTCCTTGCTAAATGGAAGGAATGCTATGACCTTGCCATAGGACTGCTTGAGTGTCCTCATGACATGGTACCTGGCTTTCACCAGAGCAAGGGACATAAGAGAGAGCAAGGTAGAAACCACAGTGTCTTTTATGACCTGGCCTTAGAAGTCACATGTCGTCAGTTCTGCAATATCCCATGGTCCCATAGGTCAGCCACATTCAAGGTGGGAGGGAACCACAGAGGGATGTGAATACCAGGAGGTAGAACTCATTGGAGGCCACCTTAGAGGGAGCTGCTGCACCACCATACATATTAAGTAAATACTAAAAATGTCTTTATTCTTCTCTTACATGAGTCTTTATTTGGTTATTTGGCTGAGGCTTGAATTTTCTCCAAAGTTTGAAGACATTTCCCTATTTTCTTCTAGCTTGGAGAAGTACAATGTCATTCTGATTCCTGATTCTTTCTCTGGGTTCCCCCCGCCCATTCCCTTCCTAAATGGAGCTGTTAAGATCTGCTCTTGGCCCCTAGTATTATGAAATGTGATGATGTTGTGGCTCTTTTGTCATTTTGCACTGGATACCTGACGGACCCTTTCAGTTTAGAAACTCTAGAACGGAACGTGGGCATACAGGTTAGGACATCTGAATGCATGGGCGCAAGGCCCCTTGCAGGGAAACATACTGAAGGATATGAAGAGAAGACGGGTGGGCAAGGCTCCTGTTCTCCCGTCATCCACCACCTTCTAGTGCAGAGTTCCAAGAGACTCAGAAGTTCGAACGTTGTTTTCAGGTCATTGTGAAGGTTTATTTGTCAAGGTAGCAGAATAGGCTGTATTTTATTTAATATTTTATTAGCTCCATTTATAACTTAAGTGTGCGTCCTTTTGTACTCCCGATCCAGTCCCACAGGTATTAGGAATGGCCTGCTGGGCAAGTTGCTTAGCTTCTCTAAGCCTCAGACTTGTCATATATAAAATGGGAATAAGAATACCTACTTTTTAGAGTTTTATTATGAGGGTAATACAAGATAATGCAGGGAAAATGTTTGGGTCTATGGAAAAAGATTCAAGTTCTTCATTGCTATTGCCAAGAGCAAGACTTAGAGCTCAGCGCTCCCGTGTGGTTGGACGGGAAACTGCAATTGCTTAGAGGCCTGAAGTTAGAAGAAAGAGTAGCTTAGCTGGTTTGGGAGTGAGCCTGTGCTTAGTCCAGCCGCCCCTTCTCTTGCACCCCTGTATTTGTCCGAGGAAAAATAGGAGTGCTCACTGACTTCTGGGACTACTCTGGGGCAGGTAGGAAAAGCTTTCAATTTTTTTTTCTTTCTCCTACTACCAGGCTCCATCTGTAAACATTTCTATAGCTCAAAACTGATGAATTTGTATCTGTTTTCCTTTATCTCCTGTCCAAATTAGGCCATTTCATTTCTGTTACTTTTGAATGTTTCTTTGCGGCAAATTGAGAGTGTAGTAGCAATAATAGCTAACAAACATATGGCACTAATAATGTGCAAGTACTACTATCCCAAAGACTTTACTTACATTATTATTTTTTTTTAATTTTTAAAAATTTATATTTACACAGAGGGGAAGAGAGAGAGAAGAGAGGGAGAGAAACATCAATGTGTGGTTGCCTCTTGTCCACCCCCGCCCAACTGGGGACCTGGCCCACAACCCAGGCATGTGCCCTGACTGGGGAATCGAACCAGCGACCTTTTAATTTGCAGGCTGGCACTCAGTCCACTGAGCCACCCCAGCCAGGGCTATTTAACCTTTATAACTACAAGTTTCCTATTATTATCTTCATTTTATAGATGATAAAACTGGGGCTCAGGATGGCTAAATAACTTGCTGATTAGTAGTGGAGCTAGGATTTGAGCCCAGGCAGAGATCCTCCAGAGTTTGTGCTCTTACCGCATTGAGCTTTCTCCAAATACTAACATTTATTGAACACTTACTATGTGCCCAGCTGAGACCCCAGAGTTCAGTCTCTTAACTACCATGCTGCACTTAGCAGCTGGGTTACCTTGGACAAGTCTTTTTGCTCAGAGTTTCAGTTCTAACAGCAATCCTTTACTAAATGCCCATTCCGTGTTTAGGTACTTCACCCTGATTCATCACCAGCATCCTGGCTAACATGCCTGAGCTCTGTTTATGTGCCACTTTTCTAAGCACTTCACGTTTTATTTAACTCATTAAATCATCATAAGGTAGCTTTACAAGATTGATATATTTTCCTCATTTTTGGAGGAAGAAACTGAGGCATAGAGAGGTTAAATGACTGGTTCAAGGACACACATCTAGGAAGTGTGGGATTCGAGGCTAGGTGGCCTTGTAAGTACACTGGGCACCGCGCTTGCCTTTGGAGTCTTGGGTGCTGTTAGAAAATATTTCCAGCTCTGTGTCCAGACACATGGATAAACTGTACTTCTCTGTTCCCTTAAGTTTAGGTTCAGCCAATGAAATATGATTGAAACAACGGATGTCACTTCTCGACATAGCGTAGGGGCCAACCTGAGATCCTGTGTTTGAGAAACACGGATGTAGCTACATAAAAGTTCGATGGCCTGAACCAAAAGCATTGAGACAGTAGGCATCACAGAAAGAGAAGTCAGGGGCCTGTGAGGACAAACTGCCTGTTTCACCACTTAGCCAAGAACCAGGAGACACACAAGTGGGTACGGAACGCTAGCGGAGAAACCTTGTGAAGAGGGCATCTGTCAAGGTAATAAGCCAGGGAAAAGATTCTTCTGGGCATCAGTTACGTGCAGCAGAGAAAAAATATCATTCTTAGAAGTGATTAGGTCCTTGGCCCGTGCATCTCTCTGCGTTGGAGTCAGTTTTGCTGCAGAAATCTAACATTGGGTACATGTTCCTTTATGAGCTAGTTCAACTTGACTGAGAACGTGTGCTTGGGAGTCAGGCCAACCCAGAGTACCACTGCTCAGTGACTGTGACCTCGGGCAAGTTCTAGTTCCTCTGTGCTTCAGTTTTCTCGTTTTTAAAGTGGGGCCATGACCGCCTACCTTGTAGGATCATTGGGATAATGAAGACAAAGTACATGAGGCAGAGTGGTGCATGGCACATAGTAGGTGCATAACCTGCAGGGCCAGTTACTCTTACCTGACTGTGAGAGCTAGATTTGACTGTATTAGTCTGTAGTCCAGGGTCTAATACAGATGCTGGTTCAGCAAGTTGAATTAATAAGGGACAAAGGACTAACAAACTCTGGGTAAAGTCATCCACCAAATATCATGTTCCATAATTAACTTCCATGCATAGTAATTTCTAACAGTGAGAATTAGATCCAATAAACAGCTGGGAAAAAGAAGTCTAGACTATGTACCAAAAATGCCCTCTTTAGGAGAGAAGGGGTAGCACAACTGTGTTGCTATGAGATGTGGGTCTACGGTAAGATCCAACCCACTGGACGTGTGCAGGGGCTGAAACCAAGCCCTTGGCTCCATTAGCAGCTGCTGAAACTCCAGCTGATCAGGCGACACAGCAGGTTCTCATTTGACTCCTTGTTGACATGACCTGTCTGCATTAGTGTTCCTTATGCTCTCATTAGGGAGCCACCGGAAGATGGAGGGACCTACCAGTGTCCTTCACACCCCTCAAGAAGTGACTGAAAGGCGGAGTGGCATTCCTTGCAGTCAGGGAATCTGAGTTTCCTTTGCCACTTACTAGCTGTGTGACTTCAGGCGCATTATTTCACTGTCTGGGCCTCAGCTTCTGTTAGTGGGGTTAATAGCTCAGTCCCAGGGTTCCGAGTAGAAGAAAGGACAGTGCCTGGTCCGCACTAGGTGCTCACTTTTATCCCAGTTCCTCCCTTTGCTTGCAGGACTCTTTCCCCACCCCTAGTCCTGCTGGGCCACAGACAAAACTCCAGCCTCCTTTATGGCCCAGCCCAAGGATTCAGATCTCTGCCTCACAGCCTGGGAACCAGACATTTTGTGACTGACTTCCATTCTGGGACCCAATAAGGGAGAAAGACAACACTAGATAGGATTTTTTGGTTTTTTATTTAGACATGAAATTTTTCTTCCTTTTCATATAACTTATCTAATTAAAATATTCATCTTGGTAGTTACCACAAAAAAGTAACATAGAAAATTGTATTTACATTTTGGGACCAAAATACAAATGAAGAGCAGGATGACATCTTGCTCCTTTCCCTCCCACTTCCCGGAAAGAGAAAGCCCTAAGGAAACTGCTCATCATACCGTCAATCACAAAGGGTTAATTTGTAATTTGGTGATTTGTATGTAGTGTTGCACAGAAAACAAAATTGCACAAGTTTTCACAAATGAGACCAAAGGTTCAACATCCTATGCCTGCTCTGCAGCCATTTCAATAACCCAGGTGAAGAGGTCATTTAGAAACTCAGTTTCTCCTCTTCCCTCCTTACTGTCCTCACCAAGTCACATCCCCGATGCAGACACGCTTGTGAGGGGCGGGGGAGGTCTGGCTCTGTGCAAACAGAGGTGATTGCAAATCTCTATCCTAGTGATGTTGGGATGAACATGTATGTGTCTTTTTCCCCCTCCCTGCCTAAGGACTCCTAATAAAGGAAATTAACTCATACACAACTGAATCTGAAATACGAAGAATGGGTTTCAATGACAAAGACTTGAACACAGAGCTAAGAGACAAAGTCAAGGTGGTGGACACCTCGAGGAAGCTACGGTAGGCACCTGACCCAGATGTTCACTTGGTTTTAGCTAGGAGGCTCCTAATGTTAGATTTGGGGATGGGGTGGAATGGCAATACAGTCAATCAAGGGAAATAATGCTTTACCCAATTAAAAAATACAGTATATTAAAACAGAGTAATACTCAATGCCCCGTCACAACCCCGCACAGCAGTGTGCACTGAACAGCCACTGCCCTGGGTCTTCGAAGTTAGCGGGACTGCCGTCTCCAGGATGGTTAAAAGCAACGGGCTCCCTATGCTGAGCCTTGAGTCCACCTATTGAAGGGACAGACTGCCACGGTCCTCAGTCTACTTAACAGGTTTCTTAAGGACGGGCCCTTGGTTCATGGCATCTGCTTCCACCTGGGCCACAGCCAAGTGGGGTCCTACTAGATCAGTGTTCTTCAGCAGCTAAGCGGGCACTGACACTGTCCTCCTCACTCTGACCTCACCCCCAAAGTCCCTCGAAAGTGAGACCCTCCCTTCCCAAACTCATGGATACCCTTGTGGTTCTCCCCCATCTTGACACTACAGCCCAGACACTTTAGCTAAGTTGGCCCTTCTCTTCAAATTCTGGCTTAAACACTTGAAAAGTAGAGAGAGCTTCAGCTGCAAAGCTCTCTACAAAACACAGCAAATTGTCATGCTCTTCCAATCACATGATCTTACCTTTTAAAGAAAGCAGAACCAAAACCAATTTCCAGCATAGCATTACAGCTTTTAAAACCATTCGCTTCTAGTAGTAATTCACAGGGATCAAGAGGTTAAAGTGCTGGCTTTTAAAACTCTAAAGTTGCATTGGGGTGGGGGTGGGGGGTGCTCTAAAAAGCCCTGCCAGGTATTTGTTTCCTCCATGCTAATGGGAGCAGGAAACAGAACCCTAAAGTTTTGAATCAGACACTGGAAATTGGTTCTGTGCAAATCAACCTCCCAAAGTTCTGTGTCCTCTAGTGAGCCTCAAAAAAAGAAAAAAAAAAAAAGTGGGAACTGGCAAAAAGGATAGGGGAAAGATTCTAGACCTTTACAAATAACCTCCCTTAATAATAAATACTATTTAATGAATAAGAGAGTTCCTCCTGCACAGAACCTGAGGCAACACTGGGGCGGACCTCAGAGGCGGGGTGTCTAACCTGAACACTTTCTGTCCGCACATTAAGGGCCCCCTCTAGACAGGCAGCCCGGGACCCACTCCTCGCCCTGGGGAACAGGCACCACACAGGCTCTGGGGATGCCTAGTCCTCCCTCTGGACCAGAGTCCATTCAGGAGAGCCCAACTGGGATGGGGAATGGCTTTCATTAGGCTTGTGTCTAAGTTGATTAATAAAGGACCCTGAAAATAAAAGGCTAAGTGTGTGGTAGAGGACAAAACACAAAAACAAAAAAACCTGGGGGTAATATAAATACAATCTGGGCAATATTTATTAATTAAAACTATCTTATAGTTTACAAAGAAGCTAAATAACAACAAAAGTATAATTGACCTTAAAATGCTCAGTGAGACTGAGGCTTCACATCTTCTTCAGAATTCTGAAGTATTCTCCAGGTGGGGAGGCAGTGGCTGCAGCACATGGGTTCACAGATGCGACACCTGTGAACCTTGCAGGACTGAGAGACCAAAGCTTCCAGGAAACAAAAGACTCGGGTCTCCTTTGGAAGTTCCATTCCCCAGCCCCCACTGTCCTTATCTTCCTCACCCCTAGATTCCACGTCCAAGGCAAGTCCTCAGTTTATCGTCGGGAGAATCTGTTCTTGAAAGCTTTAATCGTCTTAGCCATCATGGGGGCAATTTCTGTGAAAAGAAAAATAAGGCCATTGTTTCAAATCCATGGCACTTTACACACACACCACTAGTGCTTTACAATCAAAGCCAAAGTCTTGTCACTCTTGGTTCTGCACCACCAGACAAATGGATGCAAGTAACAGCACAGTAAAAGCATCGGCACAGCACTAACACCTGCCGAGCACCTGCCAGGCCCAGAACAATCACTATCTCTAATTCTGGTGACCTCACCAAGACACAGAGAGACTGGCCAACTTGCCCCTGGCTATACATAGGCGACGAACTGGAATTCAATCCAGACTTTCAAGGCCATGCTGAGCCATAATTTAACTCTGCCTCACCAACATCCGAACAAACAGAAAGCACTCCCTTCCCAGCCCATCTGTCCACTGTAGCAATCGGTTTAACGCGAGCTAAATGCACATACCACCAGAGGACTGGTTAACTGGGGCTCAGCCAAAGGTTAAGCCAGGACTCCTACCTCCTGCGTGCCCTGAAGTGACTACAGAACAATGCTTTCAAGTTAGGGCATCTCCTTACAATCCTGGGCACAGCCAAGTAGTCAAGTTAATAAAATACAAAACAGACCCAACTAGATATAATAAATAAATACTTGGAAGCTTGGGTTTTAAAGGTATAAAACCTCAGCAAAATGGACTATCATGTAGCTGTCAATAATAGTTATGAGCCCTATGTTAGTGGTTTACATTTAGGTAAAATAAAGCAGAGTGCCAAAATGAATATTCACTATGCATTATAGAAGGGCTCTGGCTCGTGTGGCTCAGTGGCTTGAGGGCCAGCCGGCCTGTGAACTGAAAAGTCCTGGGTTTGATTCCCAGTCAGAACACATGCCTGGGTTGCGGGCCAGGTCCCTGACCGGGGGTGTGTGAGAAGCCAACTGATTGATGTTTCACTCCATCTCTTTCTCCTGCCTTTCCCTCCTCTAAAAGTAGATAAATAAAATCTTTAAAAAGATAAAAGCCCTGGCTGGTGTGGTTCAGTGCACTGAGTGCCAGCCTGTGAACCAAAAGGTCGCTGGTTCAATTACCAGACAGGGCACATGCCTGGGTTGTGGGCCAAGTCCCTAGTTGAGGGGTGTGCAAGGGTAATCTGTCGATGTATCTATCACACATTAATGTTTCCGCTTCCTCTCCTTATCCTTCCCTTCTCTAAAAATAAATAAAATCTTTAAAACGATGTATCTATCACACATTAATGTTTCTGCTCCCTCTCTTTATCCTTCCCTTCTCTAAAAATAAATAAAATCTTTAAAAAATAAAAAGATACACAAGTAGCCCTGACCAGAGTGACTCGATTGGATGTAGTCCCGCAAACAGAAAAGGTCATCAGTTCAATTCAGGGCACAGTGCCTGGGTTGCAGGTTCAGTTCCCAGTCAGGGTACATCCAAGAGGCAACCGATCGATGTTTCTCTCTCACATCAGTGTTTCTCACCCTTTCTTTCTCCCTCACCCCCCTCTAAAAACAAAACCTTTTAAAGTAAATAAAAGACACACATGCATTATGCACAAGCAGGGGAAAGGAGGCACTGACACGTAGACGAGCTATGTGCAGGGCATCACACGTGTGCCACATCCAGTGCCCAAATGATGCAGGGGTAATGACAGCAAAGGGGCCCAAATACTAGTTTTGAATTATCTGAGCAGAAACTCCAAGCCACTCACTCTTCACAGCCGGTTTCCTAGGATCATAGGAAACAGCGCTGCTGACCACGGGCACGAAGTGGGCACTTTTGGCGCTCGGGCCGTCATAGGCCAGCTTCTCAGGGCTGGCATTAAAGCTGCTGCTGCCACTGCTGGAGGGAGCATGGCTGCTTCCTGTGGGGTAAGGGGCTGGCTTAATCCTGCAACACAGAGCAGAGCTGGTTAGTCATTAGCCTGAGAAATCTCCCTGCAGCGCCAGCCATCTGAAGTCAGTCTTTTTAAGGAAGACTCAGCTGCGTGGGTTTGGCCAGGGAACTCTGGCATCCTAGGTTCTGGAATGACTCTCAGACGGCCCCTCAGAATGAATGGTTACCTCAACTGACTCCACTGTTTAGGTGTAAATCTGCATTTTGAAAATGCTAGTTGATTTAGTTCAATAATTTAGTCATAAAGTAAATCCCATTTCTGTTTAAATGGGGAAAGGGAAGGCATAAGTGACAATGTTTCCCAGAAGCCAGGCCCTGTTTTCCACTTAATCCTGATCTCTGAGAGGCAGGAATAATTATCCAGGCTGCAATGCAGTCAAGGAAGCTGGGGCTCCAGAACCCACTCTGCAGTGCTATGCTTTCACCCCCAAAATGAATTGCTTCTAGTGCCTGAGCTGCTTTCTCGAGGTGGGTGACAAGCTCCTGGATTCTTTTCCTTGAGTTTGCAGAAACCACAGAGGAGTGGAGATCGTACTTGATTTTCTCCGGCACAGCTGCTCCTCCTGTTCCAAACTTCTCCTGCCTCCTTCGAACATCACGAGGTGGCTTGGCCTCAGAGTCGACAAAGGCCATCTGTGCTTGTCGGCCTGTGGAGGAATATGGAGATTAATACCTGCCTTCTTGAACAAAGACACAACTGTTATTTCAACAACCTACACCATTACCAGATAAAGGCTTTTCAAATGCTCCCAAAGCTGAGGGTTTACCAACCCTGGAATCCACTGTGTAGGGTAGCATGAGCAGTGGCAGAAAAACCCCCACCTCTGCTCCACTTCTGCAGATGCAAGAGATTTAGGGGCCAGAGGCCCTACATCAGCTGGGCCCACCAAGACCCTGCTGTGGACCAGAGCACAGGGCTCACTGTACTGCCAGGCCCCACCCTGCTGCCCAGCCCACCCGTTTACCTTTGGGCTTATTGGCGTGTGCAGATTTGATATTCTTTGTCAGTAATTGTAGCCGCTGCTCTCGGGCATCCTGAAGCCGCAAGTACATCTCCCGCCATGACTCGTACTCTTCTGGCCTTTCCTCCTTAAAGTCTCGGTGACAATGAACTTTCCATAATTGATCTGTTTCTTCAATTAATACCTAAAACCAGAACCAGGACATCGTTCATACACAAACCCTCTTACATATTTCTTTTCCACCCTTAATCACCTAGGCTCTCCTAATGATTTTTTGGTCTGTATAGAATTATATTAAAATACCACAATTCTAGAAAGAAATCAAATCACTAAATTAGCCCTGGTCGGGTAGCTCAGTTGGCTAAAGTATCGTCCTAATATGCCAAGATTGCAGGTTCAGTCCCTGGTCAGGGTACATTACAAGGATCATCCCATCAATGCATAAATAAGTGGACAATAAATCAGTGTCTGTCTGTCTCTCCTCCAGCCCCTGAAAATTAATAAATACATAGTCACTAAAATACAGCGAAATGCGAGGCACTGTACTAGCTGCTTTGCGGGGGTTGTGGGGCTAGGAGATGAGACAACAAAATCTCAGTTTAAGATCAGTCTTTTCTTTCTTTTTTAAAATATTTTATTTATTTATTTTTAAACAGAGGGGAAAGGGAGGGAGAGACAGTGGGAGGGAAACATCAATGTGTGGTTGCCTCTCGCATACCCGACACCAGAGAATCTGGCCCACAACCCAGGCATGTGCCCTGACTGGGAATTGAACCAGCAACCCTTTGGTCAGCACTCAATCCACTAAGCCACACCAGTCAGGGCAAGATCAGTCTTTTCCTTTAGAAAAATCAGTTAAGGGTAGAATCCAGGCATTTCTGGAGTACCACAGTGAATTATATTGGCAAGGGGGCCACCTAACAGATATACTCAAATCCCCTCGGAATTAGAGGAACCGTTAATGCAATCAGATGCGTAAGTTCCAGCTTTAGGAGGAGGAGTTCTGGATAGATCTCAGTGTTTCTAGGAAATACCCAGTCACTAGTGATCTTTTAAAAACTTCCCAGACACCTGAGTGTCAACACAAAGCTGTCCCAGGCCTGGATCCCAGATGCTGGGCTGCCAGAATTCTCCCTTGACTTCTGGGCAGGCAAATTCAAGGGAGGTATGGGAAGTGTTTTCTAGCCCCTCCCCCCCCTTTTTAAAAAAATTTCATTTATTTACTTTTAGAGAGATGGGAAGGGAAGGAGAAAGAGGGAGAGAAACATCAATGTGTGGTTGCCTCCTGTGCAGCCCCTACTTGGGAAGAATTTGCAACCCAGGCATGTGCCCCAACTGAGAATTGAACCTGCGACCCTTTGGTTTGCAGGCCAGCGCTCAATCCACTGAGCCATACCAGCCAGGGCTTCCTGCTCCCTTTGAATCCCACCTTGATTCTAGCCCAAGAGTCCCACTTAAAACACCAGAGACAGATGCTAAAAATATTCTTGTTTAAAGGCTCATTGGCAAAACAAATATGCCCAGAACAGTGACCCAGCAGTGGCCTGCCCTTCAGCTGCAACAGATTCACAGAGACAAAGCTATTTTTGGAAGCAAGCAAGAAAACTGCCCTATTCCCACCCAAATAGGACACTTACGTGATTGTATTCCTCTATACGATACAGCTGATCAGGTGTACACCTCTCCAAAACGGGTTCAAGAAGAGAATATGGGACACCTCCCACTTCAAAGATTGCTGCAGAGAATGAAAGGTGAAAGTATTGAGTAGCAGCAGCCAAGCCACCCAGTGTTAAGTTCCGAGCTGCTTGAGAGCAAGAGAAAAGCATGTGACTTACAGTCAATGTTGTTTTTAAGTACCCGGATGCATTGCTGGTGCAAGGTCATCATTTTGGGGAGATAGGCACACTTGGAACCAGAATACACCTGCATCTTAGAATTCATTCTCCGTCCAGTGAACCCAGCTTCTTCCTCTTCCTGGGGAGAAGAGTGTGCTACAGCGCAAGAAAAGCAGGAAAGTAAGTTACAGAATGCTCCAAGCCGTCCTCACCTCCCATCCTATTCCTCAGCCTCCCCGTTCCCTTTCTCAGAGGCAACTGGCATTGCCAGTTTCTTGTATATCCTTCCAGAGAGTCTATGCAAAAGTAAGCAAATATGAATTTTATTCCTTTCTGACCAATTAACTGGTTAGAAACATACCTTCTATCGCCATTATTTTTCATTTACCACATGCTAGAAATCATTCCATGTCCACACAGAGACTCTCCACAGTTGCACAGGATGCCACTGTGTGGACGTTAGTTTCTTGCTGAGAAACACTTAAATGGCTTTTGATTCTTTTGCTATTAAGACTAGACTTTTTTCAAGATAAAAAGCTCATGTTCATGATATACAGAAGAAAAATCTGCTAAAATTAACAGCAGCAGCTAAGATTTACTGAACACTTACTATGTGGGAAAACCGGGAGGTAAAAGCTTTATCAGCTTTCGGTCTACTTAACAGCCCTATGAGGCAGAAACCATTATTATTCCCATTTACAGAAAATGAAACTGAAGTCCATAATTTGTTAAGTTATAACCCAAACTTGTAGAAGCCAGAGCTGGATTCAAACCCAAGAGCCTGTGCGATTAGGTTTGAAATGCACCAAAATCTGATGACAGATCCCGAATTAATTTTTTAAATCTTTCTTCCACTTAAAAAAGACACAGAAAATTACCTTTTCGCTTTGGTTGGAAGGAGGACACCAATTCGAGGGAAGGAAGTGGCCGGTAATTGGCCTGTATCACAGGTAATGGGAGGTCTGGCAACACTGGCAATGCATCGGTAGGGACCTGCAGGGAAGAGACCAGTGACTGGGGAACCCTGCACAGGCACGGCTTCCCTCCTATAGCCCATTCCCAGCAGGCTGACGGGGCAGACAAGCCACGGACAGGTCCAGGCTGGAGGAGCGCGGCATTCAGGCCTGGCCACCTAAGTCAGGACATCCGTACAGATGGGCCCAGCCCAACGGGACACCTCAGCAAATGCTTTTCTTGGATGCTCCCTACCCTGGCAGCTACACGGGCCCCGAGGAAATTACTCCAAACTGAAATTCAACAGGCCACGTAAAAGCTAGCCAAGCAGAACAGCAGCAGGGTGGGTCCTGGGAGCTCCGCAAAGCCAGATGCTCTGAATGGGAAGTCACCAAAGGGCTGAAGGGGTTACCTTTCTCAGCTTGGCTGAATCAGTTCTAGCCGGCTGGAGTCTCTCTGACTTGTTTTCGTTCACCTTAGGTAATTTCTGAACTGGGTCCAAGTTTTTACTAGTGCTTTTCGAATCATTTTTTTTAAGTCCCTTTTCTGCGACAGTCGTGGCAGAAGTTTTCACAATCTTTTTCTTTTTCTTCCGGGGCTGGTCATAGCTGAGGTATGACTCAAAAGACATGGTGGGCTGCTCAAATTCATCATCCACGTCTGCCTCCTCACCTTTAGGGAGGGAGTCCACTGGCTTCCTATTTGAATGAGTCTTTACTTTCCTTTCTTGAGTCTTTAGGTTGTTAGAAACCTTCTCTTTTGCCTTGGGCAGCAGGTCTCTGGCCCCCTTTCCTGCATCTAAGCTGTCCAGACTTTGCTTGCTTTTGTCTGATTTGGTTTTCTCGGAGTCTTTGTGCTTTTGCTTTTTGGGGTGGTTATCTGAAGCAGTCTCCAAAGGGGATGAAAACTTCTTGGTGCTGCCCTCCCTCTCCTTCTCTTTCTTGGTACCACCAGAGGGCAGTCTCTCCTTTGTGCCATCTTCTGAGAGGGGCCTCCGGTTTTCCTCTTTGGAGATGGCCTTGTGGGATTTCTCTCTGCTCGAAGGCAATTTCTCTCCCCGGTCATCCACTGGACGCTTCTCTTTATGGGAAGATTTGTGCTCCTTGTTGTGACTCACAACCCCTTTCCCCTGGGGTTCACCCAGCTGTCTTTCTTGACTGTAGCCCCGTCTGTCCTGAAAGGCATTACTATGGCCCTTTCCAGGCTTCTGGTGTGGAGCAAAGGGCTCATGGTCCTCATCTGGGGATCTGTAATGGTCCACGGACACCTGATGAGGGTTGGCAGACGATGGAGGGGACTGAACGTGGCCGTAATCGGAAGACTCGTGGTCTGAGGAGTAAATTGGTGAGAGCCTGTGGCCCCTCTTTCGCTCTTCTCTCCTCTCCTGACTGTGAGGCCTTTTGTGAGGTCTTTCAGGCTCTGACAGTTTCCTGTGCTTTTTCTGTCTGTGATCAGGACTGCACTGTTGGCTGCTGGAGGCGTTCCAGTTTTCCTGGTAGTCCCCCTTGAGCTCCTCCTCCTTCCGAAGAGCATCCCTGGGGCGCTTTCGGGAATTGTTCTTCTCAAAGTCCTGTTCATCGGGGTCAGTGTTTCTAAATAAAAGAAAATGCAGGTGAAGCAGTTTGAAATCTCAGTGTTATCCTTGTTTAGAGGACAAAGTCAAGGAATCCACACTCACAATAGAGCTGAAGAGAATACAGAGCTAGAAATAAGGTCTTGGGAAGAAGGTAAGTATGTTCTGCTAGAAGATATGCAACTAAGTTTTAAAGCTGCAAACTCAAATAATAAAATGGAAAATGATGAGTTTGACTACAGGACTGAAAGATCAAATATCTTGTGGACATGAAAGTGATTAACAGGGAGACATATTTAATTGTTACATAAAAGGGGGGCTGTTATATATATAGTTTGTGTGCAACTATACATAAAAAGCCTTTTAAGAAAAGGTTACAAAGGAATGTACCAAACTGTTAATAATACTTGTCTTTGATGGTACGTTTATAAGAAATTTTGATCCTTTTTAAAAAGTTTATTTCTTTAAAAAAATTATTTCTTTTTTATTCTCACCCAAGGACAGTTTTTCATTGCTTTTAGAGACAGGGGAAGGGAGAAAGAAACACTGGCGCAGAATGAAGCACAGATCGGCTGCCTTCCCATGCACGCCCCGATGGAGGGCGCTTGCACCCGGGGTCAACACTGTGACCTTCTGGTTTACAGGAGGACCCTCCAACCAACTGAGCCACATGGGCCGAGGCAAAAATGAATATTTTAAATAAGGCAGAGAAGAAATAATAAAGAAAAAGTTTTGTCTGTAAACACTCCAAATGTCAGATTTAACCATGAACTTGAACAAACCTACAGAGCAATGTTTTTACCGTTCCACAGGAACCAACTTCTTCCACTGGGCCACAAGGTCCCTGGCAAAGCTTCCAACATGCTCGTGTTTTCGTAAGCTGTTTACTGTTTTCCCAACACCGGTCTCCTAAAAATTGGACAAAGGAATTGTTAGATGGTTGAGGAAATAGGCTCACAAATTTCAAAGAAGTCAGACCTGCTTTTCAACAAACCAATAACGGCCTTCCTAAAATATGCCATGCAAGTCTCAGTATAGAGTTACTTTGTTTCTATAGCCCAAACTTCTAATGACACACAGTAGCAAAGCATACCAAAGAGGAAATACTGAACTAAACACTTCTACAATAACTAGAGTGACTTTGGCAGCTTCAGGCACTGAACTAAGAGCTTTGCATACAATACCTGAATCACCTTTACAATAACCCTGTGAAGTAGGAATCTACCCCATTTTACAAAGTACAACTAAAGTTGCAGAACTTGGATTCGGACCCAGGACTAGCTGATGCCAACACTAATGTTCTTTTAATTTTCAGAAGAACTTTTTGAGATAAAATCCACATAACAAATTCAACATTTTACCCATTTAAAGACTGCATTTCTTTATTATTAGAGAGGGGAAAGGAGGGAGGAAGAGGGAGAGAAACACTGATGTGAGAGGGGAACATCAATTGGTTGCCTCTTGCATGTGCCCCAGCAGAGACCAGCCACAACCCAGGCATGTGCCCTGACCAGGAACCAAACTGGAGACCTTTCACTCTGTGGGATGATGACACCCAGCCAAGCCACAGTACTGGGCCAGGGCCCATTTTAACCATTTTCAAGTGTACAGTTCAGTGGTTTCTAGAACACTCATGAAACTGTGCAACCATCACCACTATCTAATTCCAGGACATAGCTGTCACCCTAGAAGAAAGTCCTGTTGCTCCCAATTCCTCCCCACCCCCTGGCAACCACAGTCTACTTTCTGCCTATGATCTGCCTATTTCGAACATTTCATATAAATGAAATAATTCAATATATGGCCCCATGTCTCGTTTCTTTCACTTGCAAAGCCCATGCTCTCTATCTTACTGCACAGTCTCTATCAGTGGGAAGGGTAAGGGATATAGTTCTACATAATGTCTAAAGCTGTACAGTTCTTACCGCAAGGATGTCTACTGTAATAGGCAAGGCGGAGAGTTTCTTCAGATATTTCAGTAACTGCAGAGAGAATAAAATAAACATTAACTTCTATAAAATCATAATCATTCACTGGAACAAACAAGAATAATATAGTTAAATACTTACCTAAGTATTACGCAGTAACAAGTATGGTTATTATCCCTGTTTCACCAGTATGAAAAACGACCCAGAAAAGGTAAGTTATTTGTGAAAAGTGTAACAAGAAGTTTTGAAGTTGTTTTTCCAATGGAAGTCTAGTATATGTATATGTCCACCAGTATATGTCCTATAGTCTCTTTTTCTATCATACACATTTTGTAGCCTATCATAGTTAATTTTTTTCAGATGTCTTACAATTGTTTTTAAGTGTGGAGAAAATAAATAACGACTGCTGATTTTTTTAAAGGTAAGTTATTTGCCCTAGGATGCAGGTAGGGCAAGAGTCACTTAGGTCTATGGCTTTAGAGTCCCTGGGTGCAGCCACTATGCTACAGCACCGGGAAACGAGACTTAGAGAAGGGAATCAAACCTATCAACTCTGAAAAAAGTCACCAACTGTCATTTTCCCCCAGTTCTCAGAAAGGTACCAATCTTAGGAAAATTACCTGTAGACCTGGCAGCTAGGAAAATAGAGAATAGGTCTCTCTCTTTTTTTTTTAAAGATTTTATTTATTTATGTTTAGAGAGAGGGGGAGGGAGGGAGAAAGAGGAGGGAGGGAGAAAGAGGAGGGAGAGAAACAGTTGGTTGCCTCTCGAGCTCTCCTCACCGGGGACCTGGCCCACAACCCAGGCATGCACCCCAGCTGGGAATGGAACCGGTGCCCCTGGTGCCCCTTCAGTGCGTAGGCCTGGGCTCAACCCACTGAGCTACACCTGCCGGGCAGGAGAAGAGGTCTCTATAAGAAAAGGGTATCATGTTTCCAGGCAGAGTCAGCAGGGTTTCACAGAATTGTTTTTTGGACACAATGGGAAGCCAAGACTAATTTCAAGTTGCCAGAATCAGAGCTTTGCCCTTAATGGTAATGGTGAACACAAAATGTCTGGGGAGATGAGCAAAGCGATCTGAGTTTGGCCACACTTCCTTCCTGTAGTCCCTAAAACTAGGTCAAAATCAGGATCGCATGGCTGTTAAGACAGAGTTCCGGAGTCAGAGACAGGCTTCAGTGTGGCTCTGGCACCTCCTTGCCAGGCGATCTTGTGCAAGTCAGTGACCTCTCTGAACCTCATTTACTTCATCTGCAAAATAAGAACTGGATCCTGTTTCTACTTCACAAGTGTGGGGATTCACTGGGATAAACCGTGCGTAGTCCTTAGCCATAGGGCCTGGAATCCTATAGAAGCCCAATAAATGTTTACTATTAATCATGTCATCTATCAACAAACAGATCCTTAAATGTCTAGCCTTATTCCTCAGCCAATTCCTACTTGCTCCATTTCCACTAAAAGTCACGGCCGGCCATACCTTTCTCTAGAAAATGTGTATATACATGTAAGCAGAGGCTTCAAAGTACAAGGAGTTCAATATAGGTAACTGTGCCCTGGCTGGTGTGGCTCAGTGGACTGAGGGCCCACCTGTGAACCAAAGGTCACTGGTTTGCCCAAGTTACTGGACAGGTCCCCTGCTGGGGGCATGCGAGAGGCAACTGCTGTTTCTCTCCTTCTTTCTCCCTCCTCTTAAAAAGTAAATAAGTAAAATCTTTGAAAAAATAGATAACTGTGACTACCTTTACATTTAAACATTGGATAACAAGCTCTGTCCTTTCCCATGCGGAAGCCAGGGTGTCAGCAGTGTGTCTCAATTATAGGTGGAGCAGCGAGTGTGTTTTTCTGGTCATTCTACTTCAGTAATGACTGGACATGGTCACTAGGCAAGCACCTGGATCACGAATGGCGATGCTGCTTGACTGGGAGCAAATGAAAAGCTAAGTGGTAAATCTAGGGAGTTTCCCCTTCATAGCCGAGTAAAAATTAGCCTCCACTTCAGATTTGATCACCACCAACATCCAACTTAGGAGAGAGTTTATGTGTATTTCTTGTCAGCCAAGCTCTGGGTACAAAGATTAATGCCAATTCCTTTTCTTAAAGGAAAATTTAGAATCATTGTAAAGGTTAAAAATAGGTTGTCTCCCCTAATTACATTAAAGACCATCTACTACATGTTGGCTACTATGCTAAGTCGTTACATGTTACCTTATTTTGTCTTCGTTAACCACCTTTATAAAGTGGATATTATTCTCCCCATTTTACAGATATTTGAGCCAAGTCTATTGTGCTAGTTAGTCAAGTGTATCTACCACTGAGTGCACTACAAAGCCAGGAGAAACCTCTAACGTAGCAGCATTGTCCTTAGGAAACAGAGCTGCAGCCCCTGTGCCTCTTAGCATTCCCCAAGCAAAGCAAAAGCTCCTCAGTGTCACATTATTAGACAGTTTAGAGTCCACACGGTAAAGGAGGTCACCATGGGGACAAAGGGTACTTGGGACCTCTACAAAGCCACCCTTAAGAATGGGCCTCAAAGTCACTGAGGGTGTGTTCCACCTCAAAGCGTAACAGTCTCTCGGGGGTCAAACTCATTCTCACCGGGGGCCACATCAGCCTCGCAGTTGCCTTCAAAGGGCCGAATGCAATTTCAGCTCCTTAACAGTTAAGGGGTAGTTAGTGGGGCTGCTGTGGCCCCCTGTGAAAATGAATTTGACACCCCTGCACTAGCTGGAGGAGTAAATGCTACCTTTCTGGTTTGCTTTGGGTTAGAAGTGACTTAAAAACAGACAAAACTAAAACCCTGGAATTTTCAAAAGGATTTAGCGCAATGTAAGAGAAAAAGGGCTTCAAAGCCCCTCTATTTTCAATGAGGTTCAAGAAAAAAAAAGCAGTAACAAGGAAAAAGCACTTCGGGTATCCTCAGGTAGATGGAAACTTCTTGTTAAACCGACAGACCAATTGTAGAGTTTGTAAGAACTGGTCACTGGGAAATAGCAAACATTTACACAATGCATGTTTAGAAATTTCAATTGTCTTTTGCAAACACCTTCAACCCAAAGAGCAAAAGATGTTCATAATGTTGGCTCCCTGCTCTCCACTTGCCATCAAACTGTGTCCTGGGTAGTTTTCACATTCAACATGTAACAAAATGTAACAAATATAATGAAATCAATGAAATGTAACAGGGACAGGCAACGTTGTGAACCATGAAAATTGTTTCCCATAAAATAGTAGGAACCAAGTGACCCTGGTCTCTGCCTGTTACCTTTTCCCCAAGTAAGCCTCAACCATAAGATGGACTTAAAACTGAAAACAGTTATAGTTAAATACCAATGCTTAATACCAGGATACCCATGAACATAGGTGTAGAATTCACTCTTTGGCTCATAATGGTTTGAAATTAAGATTTAGTTGCAAATCCAGTGGTGCTGTGTAATCTTGCAATTTCAAGAACAACCTGTAGGAGCTTGTTGGGTTAACAGAAGGTTGAGGAGAAGGCCAGTGTGCCAGCTTGCAGTTTTCCCCTGCAGTTCGCTCATTTCTGAACAGCAACTACTGCGCCCTTTGCAAAAACTATCTCCCAACATTTTTTCATCTTTTTATGCTCACTTCATAACACAAAGCCAGAAGTTCAGGGGGATTCCTGTCTGGTAAGAGAAAGCCCAAATACTGACAAGAATCACTAGTAGTTCAAATAAGACGAGAAGTCAATTCGTTTCCTAATTTGAAATTTTGTGCACATCAGCTACTAGAAAAGCTAATTCAAATTTTAAATTCCTTAAATTTAAATTCTAGGGGTGGGTAGATGTGAGATATGGTATAAGGGAAGTAAATGATAATGAAAAAATACAATAAAAATAAAAATTAAATTAAATTAAACTTCATTAAATTCTAGTGGGAGAATGACTACAGATAATGGCATTTTTATAAACCCGATAGACTAAAATTAGGGTTGGGGGATGGATTTACATAGCGCGGCTTTAAGGTTTAAAGATCGGTCACAGACATAGTGTTCAGGAAAACAAACTAGTACTCAGAAATAATGAACATCTACTAGATGTCCAAAAAGGGTTATTGAAAAAGAAACTTGTGAATATTCCTGGCCACTAGGTACTGAAGCCACAGTAGAAAACATAACACAAAACAACGGGAAGGGTTTAAGTTTTCACAGATTTAAAACTAAAATGGCTCCCTAAATAAGTGGATCTTGGAGCTAGGTCTGAACGCGAAGAGTTAAAAGTGGCCTGCTGGTGAGATGCCGAGTGCCGCCTTGAGAACGGGGGAGAAGCCTCCCCGACACGAGCTGGGAACCAGGCGGAGGAGCGAGAGGGGCCTGCAAGACCCACGGGACTGACACCCGCCGAGCGCGCCCTTCCCACGAGCCTGGCGCCCCCGCCTCGTCGTTGAGTCCCGGCGCGAGAGCAGGTGAAGAGGCGGAGGACGTCCCCGACGTCCGAGGCCCGGGTCTCGCCGCCGCGCGTCTCGCGCACCGCCTGGGTGGCCTCCCCTCCGCGGGGCGGCGGGGACCGGCGCTCGGACACCGCGGGGCCGGAGCGCGGGCGGGGAACGTCGGGCCCAGGTGTTTTCTTCCCTGCGTCGCGGTTTTAAAAAAGTCTAACGTCGCCCCTCTCCCAGCACCGAGAAGCTGGGTCACAGCAAGTGGGAGGGAGAAGAACGCATGCAACTTAAGAACGCGGTTTTAAAAATAAAAACTAGCTGAGTGCAAGTAAAAATGGTCGCCCATCGCTCGCTGCAAACCGGGAGAGGGTCGCCCTCACCTTCCAGCCCGGGCCAGAGGAGACCTACCTGCGCTCCCGGCCTCTCTTTCCTGCCTCCACTCGCAAACTAAGTTTCTAGGCTGCACACAGCCAGGGGACGCGAGGCTGCTTCCGTCTCGCTTTTGACGGGATTTGCCGAGGACGGGAAAGGGTCCTCGTCCCGGCGTCCAGCCCGAAAGCAGCAGGAACGCCTCGGAGCCGCGGCGCCGCGCGCCGGCCCAGACTCCCCCGCCGCCGCCGCCGCCCTGCGGACGAACGCGCAGCGGGAGCTGCGGGGCGGCCGGAGCCACTTCCCGGGCCCGCGTCGCTCCGGGCGAGCCCCCCGACGGCGAACAGCCGGCCCGGGACGGCGCCGGGGGCTCGGGGAGCGCCGCCGACGCGCGGGGTCCGCACGGCGCGCGCCCCGGTCCGCCGGGGGCCCGGCCGCGGAGGCCCCGGTTCGCCGAGCCCCGCCGCCCGCCGGGCGGGGAGCCCCGGCGCGGGCAGCGGCCGAGGGCCCGAACTTCCCGAGTCCCGGCTGCGGGCGCGCCCGGGCCTGGCCCCGGGTCCGACCCCAACGGCCCCGGGCGCTGGGGGGCGGCCGCGCCCGGGCCCGCGACCGTTACTGGGCAGCGCCCGCACGACGCCCGCCCGCCCCGCGCGCCCGCCCGCTCACCTTCTTCGGGTCCGGGTTCGCCGCCAGCCGCGCCTGCAGCTTCTCCACAACTTGGAGCGCCGACTCCGCCGCCATCGCTGTCACTGGCGCGGCCTCCTCGCCGGAACTGGGCTCGCGTCGCGTCCGCGGGCCGCGGCTCCGCCCTCCGAGCATCCCCGGCGGAGACGGAAGCGCCACCGGCCCCTTCCGGGCCTCGGCGGGGCGGGCAGGTGCGGGGCGCGGGGCGCGGAGGCCCGGGCGGCGCAGGCCCCGCCCCCAGGAGCCGCCGGCGCGGCCCCAGGCCCACTCGGCGGCCGCGCGGGCCGCTCGGAGCAGCCGCGCTCGCGGCCTCGGTGTGCGGAGCGGAACCCTGGAGGACGCTCTGGGGTCTGCTCCGGGCAGACTGAGGCCGCGCGGCCTGGGCCCGGCTTTGTAAGCGCTGATCCCACCCCCGGGGCCGGGGGCCGGGGCCACGCCCTGATTAACACCTGTCAGTGCGGCGGGCCCGCCCACCGCTCCAGGGAACGCGCGGGGATTACCGACCGCGGCCTCCCCGGGCGAGCGCCACCGCGGTTTCACCCTCAGCACAGCCCGAGGCTGTGGGTTCTCTTACCCCACCTCACCGGTGAGGAAACTGAGGCTCACGAGACCAAATGAAGTTGCACGTGGTCAAGTAACAGGAAAGGGATGAGGCTGGAATTTGAATCCAAATAATCTAGGTCCACTGTGAAGGCACATCTCTGAAAATGTCGAGGAACTGAGGCCCAGAGGAAAAAGGATTAGTGTCAAGTCAAACAGCTTAGCTACTAGAGGTAATAAAGTGCGTCTCGATTTTCCCCAAACAGTGTCTGGTGCATAGGCATGAAATACATAAAGAACGAACGAATGAATGAATGACCGAACGACTCTTCCGGGTCCCTGCTCTGGAGAAAGAAACAATGTCAGCTGTTTCTTCAAACGCGCTTTCATACACCGCTACGCTGAGAAGCCCTCTCTACTGTGTTCCCTCCCCTCCACTTAGTGCCACTCCCTCTGCGGCTGACTCTTTTAGTTGTAAATTGTGGATTTACTCTTCTGAGTTGTCCCTGGGCTGTTTATCAGATGCGGTGACTGAGCT
>PVKM010019346.1:0-23883 GCA_004027735.1 Carollia perspicillata
GCCTAGTCTCCTCAGACCTATTCTCTTCTCAACACTGACTTCTGAGAAGGTTATTAGCTCATCAGCTATCCTCTTCCTTGTTACCCTCAAAGGCAAATACAAGGGCCTTTCGTGGTTTTAACCAGTTGCCAGGATGCAAAGATGTTACACCATGACGTGGACACAAAGATTCCAGAGTTTTACTCGGTTCCCCTGAGCACTGTCCCACACGGCAGTGACCAGCTCATCCTCCCCACTACCACTCAGTTCTTAGCTGTCTTTTCCTCTTAGGCCTGGACAATCACATGATCCCACTTTCTCTGCTGTCTTTAGGCTGAAACCTTCCAGGTCTCCGTCTCTGGTCTCAGTTCTTTCTCTGAGCACAAATCCTCCCCATGCTGCATGATCAACAGTCCTCACCCAGGACGGAGTCAGCCTGTGCAAAGCAAAACCCATTAAGATTCCCCTCAGAGTCTGCGCTTCCACCCGATTCTTTTCATTGGCCTAGGCAGCCACCAATCACGTAAGGCCCAAACCTGGGAATCTTCCCAGCCAACGCCTTCTCTTTCATCCCCAAGCTCCTGTATCTACCTACAAAATCTTACACCTTCTCACCATCTCTGTTGCTGACCACTCCCTTCTCTACCACTGTCCTGGACCCCAAGCTCTCACTGTCTCTCCCTTGCACTTTTTCAATAGTAGGAGTTGTCCCTGCTCTGCCTTTGGCAAGGCTACCATAGGATGTTTCCCAAGAGGCAGATATGTGGATGTGATCCTCATGATTAAAACCCTCAGCATACAATTCAAGTGTCTTAGGGTGGTTTTTGAGGTAGCCTGTGAAGTGTCTTTGCTAACTCCTTAACTTTGTCTCTGGTGAAGACCTAAACCAGCTTCATCCCACGTCCCCTGACCATCTTCCAGGCCATCCACCCTTGTTCATACCTCCACGCCTTATTTATTGTGTGCCTTCTGCCACTCACTGATCCTAATGTTAAGTCACTTTTTCCAAGAAAGCCTCCCTCTCTAGCAGGTAGGTCTGAGGTTAGATTCAGGGTAGAACAATAACTGTGTTGTCGCTGGCCAATAGCTCAGGAAAACTCAACTACCTTACTAATCTAAGGTCCATTATGGTAGTTTGGCATAGTGCAGGTGGGCTGACCCTTTATTTCTAGTATAAATAGAAATGCACTTTAGCTTAGCTGATGTAAGGAGCTTATCTAGATGAGGAAGCAATCTCTGGAGTCAGAATGCTCAGGTTCTAATTCTCATTACTTAACCCTTAGTTTCCTCATCTTTAAAATTGGAACTACAGTAACACCTGTCTCAGAAGGTATTGTGGAACTAAAGGAATTAATTATGCAGTAAAATCTTAGATTTTGGAACAGTGCCTGGCAGAGAGTAAGTGCTTGGTAAATGTTAGCTATTGATGTTGTTGTTATTAGTCATGGCAATAATAATAATATAGTTCCATATTCCTATCAAATCATCAGAAGGGTTTTACCCCATAACTGTTGAAGAGATTATGGGGTGACTGGGTAATTCAGCTGTCCTCTTTGCACTCTGATTGGTGGCAGAAACTGATTGACAGGTACAGCGATGCAAATGAAAACACACAAGCCATTCCTCCCCACCTCATCCCACCCTGCTTTATATTGAATAAAGGGAATTCATAGCCTGGTAGATCTGGTATTGGGAAAGTACTTCCTGCCTGTTTAGGCTTAAGGCCACCAGAGTCTCTGGAATTCAGCCAGAACCCAAGGTGCTCCTAAAAGTGCTCCAAATCGCGTCGAGGTCCTGCACCTCTGCAGGCTATGGTTTATGTCACTCCTATCTCCATGACCTCCTATGACTCCAACAGCACCTTCCCACTCACACACAGACTTTGTCATAAGCCTTTGCAAATGCTTTAGTTGCTGCCATTTGGATGGACATTGAGAAAACGCCTTTTTAAAAAATCTAAAATATTTGCTTTGGTGGTTTTGTGTAGCACAACTGAAAGGGACCCTTGGCAAATAGGCGTAATGCAAACCTCTGGGCAGGGAAAATACCCGGGAATATGACCTGAGTGTATAAGAAGAGCCATATTTTTCAGCTGACTGGGAAGAACCTTAAAAAGGGAACAAAGGAAGGAAGGAAACTAATGAGACATCTCTTTCCTCACAAACAACGGGGCCTGTTCGTGGAGTGGTCTGCGGTGGCTAGAGCATCTTTATACTTCAGTGCCAACCAAATGCCTTGGAGAAAAGGGGAAAAATGAAAGAAAACGCAATAGCAGACAAATAACACTGCCATCTATTAACAAATTATTATAGTCCTAGGCAGGCTTTAATGAGATTTTAACAAAAGAAATCTAGTCGCACTCCTCTGGGGGAAGAGGTTTTATTATGATGTGAGTGATGGAGCTGGTGAGCCGCCCCGCCCCGCCCAGAGCTTGAGTGAAGAGGAAATGTGTGAGCCCCGCGCCTGGCTCTCCAAGGGCTCTGACTGCCGTTCTGCGTGAAGGGCTCTTGGAGGGAAGGACCCAGAACGCTGACCCACGGGGAGTTTCAGTCTGGTACCTGGCCTGCTGAGCCAAGTGTCTTCGGGGAAATTGTTCTAGACCTTTGTGTTGTGATCCCAATCCTTCGCCGTGCTTTTGGCTATCTTAAAGGGCATAATGAAATTCTTAAGAGATTCTTACGTCAGAGGGTATAGCGACAGCCCTAATTTGGAAGCCTGAGGCTGGCTGGAGTCACGACCCGCCTGCCGGTGACCTTGGAGAACCACTGGGGTGTCAGAAGAGAAGGTGATATGAGTCTAATGGTTCAAGAAAGGAAAGAAAAAATAGACTGCATAGAGTAGGTCAGAGGGAGGGAGGGAAAGGGGCCGCTCCGGACGTCTGTGTGCACTCCGCTCGGATGTGCTCGGGTGCTCGCATGCCGTGGGTTTTTCCTTTCACTTCTCCCACCCCGTTCATTTGGCCCCTAAGGGAAAACTTAGAGGTAGTCAATAGTATCAGGGAGAGGTATAACTATTTCAGTACTAATATTAATGCTACCCAGGAATTTGTTTTGTTTGAAATCTGTGCCTCTGATGTCTCTTGGAGAGAAACCGAGGAAGAGCTGGGATGGTCTAATGGTACCTGGCTTATTAAGTGGCATCGTTTCTTAGTCAAGGGACACTGGGCCAGAGATGGGTGGTGGAGGGAGGGTGAGTAAGTGGTCTCCCTCTGACAAAGGTTCTTTGCTTGCCCAAGCTTTAGTCAGGCTCCTGGACCTTGTCCCTCAGCCCATCTGTGCACTATCCCTGTAACATCCAGTTTCAGTGAGAACCCCTGGCCTTTGATACCTGATCAGGTTTCTCATCTTCCTCCATCCCCCAGGCGATATCTGATTACTCTGACCTGTCGACAGCAAGAATCTTGTTAGGTCAGTGTAGCCACATCCCCTGGACCCCTGACGTTTTTCTCTTAGTAGTTTTTATTCACCGCCCCACACTCTGCTCCTATAAATTCCCACTTGCCTGTCCTGTATTGGGGACTGAGCCTGATTCTATTCCCTTATAGCAATAGTCCTGAATAAAATCTGTTTTGGTCGCTTTCCTGTCCAGCTCTGGCTTTCTTTGACACCTACCTGATGAGGAATTAGGGAGACGGATCTCTGAGCAGCTGGGGTAGAGTGTGAGACTACCACCTCTTGTGGCAGAATGACAACCAGAATAGCTTTGTACTCTGCTGGTTATACTCCCCTTGGGACCAATAGCAGACACTAGCTGTTAAAATATTTAGTGGCTGATAATATATGATAAGTGAGTAAGAAGTATAGTAGCACTTCCCTTAATGGCTCACACTGTAGGAAAGAGATTTAATAGAATTGAGGATGAACTTAAAATGACACAGAAGATAAATCACAGGAATATATATATGTATATACACACACACACACTCCTTCCCACCAAAAAAACCCAGAATTATTTTCTGGAGGGTGGGCCCCTTGTAGTACAGGCTTCCCCTGCTAGGTGAGTATTCTAGGAACCCATATGTATCAGTGCACTGACTGGCATTGTTGTGAGAGGCTGCGTTTGTCTTCAGTGAAGGTTTTTGATGACTCTTTCAATGCATTTGCTCATTTCACAATGGGTGGTTTACGAGTGCACCCGCCCAAACGGTGCTGAGTGTTCAGTAGGTTTTGCCCAAAAATGGCATGACACCCATGTCCCACTCTCCCTATTCACCCAGTTTTTCTCCCAAGACACTTTTTTTTGTTTCCCTGAATGAAAAAAATCCTCAAACAGAAACATTTTGCCAATATGGAAGAGGTGAAACAAAAATGGTAGAAGCACTAAAAGACATCAAAATCGATGAGTTCAAAAACTGTTTTGAGCAGTGGGAAAAACATCTCAATAGGTGTACTGCATCAAATAGAGAGTCCTTTAGTGGTGTCTGAAGTTTAAACATGTAAGAATTATTACTATTAACTAACATTTGCTAAGAACTTTCTTGGTGCCAGGTGCTGTTGTGTTTGCGCATGACGACTCCATGCTTCCCACACTATCTACGACGATAAACCAGCATGTTTTTAAATTTTCCTGTCTCTCATGGACAAGTGCTTTTGTAGAATTCAATAAAAATTAATTACTAAAAAGTGAATTTCTTAAAAAAATGTAAAAGTTAAGCTCAGCTGTGTATTTTTTTTAACTATAAGATTTAACAGACATAAAATTACTCTGGCAACTTGCTATAGAAGTTTCTAAAAGCTTATTCTTCACTGCTGTACTTACCTCCCCATGGACCAGCAACAGACCTTCCCAGACTGGCACCGGTCTGTGCCCTACGTGTTGAAGAGCACGTATGTTGAAGATTTGCGTTAACATATTCAGCCCTCATACAAAATTCCATGATGCGGTCAACATCACCATTCTACAGATGAGGAAATTGAGGCACAATGCAGTTATCTTGCTAATAAGTCAAAATTAAATCCTTTAGCAGTATATTAACTTTGCAAAGAGAGCATCTCTATTTTCTGACCATAAAAGTGAAGCCCATGTAGTCATTGCAAAATTAAGAATAGCTTTGATGGGAAAAGTATGAATGGAGATTTATAATCTAGGCCTCTGTTAGGAAAGCTTTCAAAGGAATAGGCCAAGCATTTTAGGGGTTTTGTCTCTACTGTGTTGAATGAGCAACATGGTGAAGTGTTTCAGAGTATGGCTTGGGGGCTCGGTGGCCTGGGTTCATCCTCTGGCTTGGCCGCCTATTTGCTGCATGAACTTATTAGTGCCTACCTGAAAGGGTGGTTGGGAGGAATAACTGTGATAATGTGTGTACAGTACTTAGAAAGATGCCTAGCACATGGTAAGTGTTCAATAAATATTAGTAACTATTTTTGAATTTGAAAACCACCCACTGCGAAGTTTTTGGTTCCCTAAAATCAACACTGCGAAGTTTTGGGTTCCCTAAAATCAAACTCCATCTCTGATGGCCTGACTGCTGACCCAAGCCCGTTCTCCCTGCCTTAAACGAGAGCCACTGGCACAACTCGGCAGTGCTGCCCTGGTCGCTGCCAGACCTAAAGTACAGAGTGGGGTTTCTCAACGGTGGCACTACTGACATTTTGGGGGGTGGGGGCAGGGGGCGCTGTTGCGTGCCTTGCAGGGTAGCAACATGTTTGGCCTTTTTCCCACGAGATGCCAGTAACATCTCCTTCTGGCTGTGACAACCAAAAGTGTCTTGAACCCTTGCCAAATGTCCCCTGGAAGGAAAAATTGCTCCCAGTTGAGAATCACTGTTACAGAGAAAAAAGAAAAGTAATAATAGTCTCTTATATTTGTCTAGCTTCTCAGTTCAAAAAGGCTCCTGCTTTTTTTAACTCAGCTGGAAAAAAAGAAAAAAGAAGGAAAGGATGAAAAGATTAGAAGAGGAAAAGGGAGGGGGAAGAAAGGGGGGAGGGAGGAAGGGGGTGAAGAGCGCACACAGAGATGAAGGAAGGACGGGAGCTGGTGAAGGAGGGGGTGACCGAACAGGTGTGTGTTAGTGGGCTCTCCCACGAGTGCATCTAATCTGCATATCCTGCCAGCACCTCAAAGTCAAAGTGTTCAGTTCCGAACTCAGCAGCTCTTCCCCTAAACTTGTTCCTTCTTTGTCGTTCCACCTTCTGTCACTGACCTCACCATTGCCCAATGCCCTGGGTGTGGAAATGTGTGTCCTCTTCAGAGGACACCTCCCACCAGTCCTCCAACACTTAGCTATTAGGTTGGCTGATGCTACTTCTGTTATCTCCCTCAGGGTCGAAGAGTCTTGCGCACACCTGATGTGAGTGCTAAGAGTGTCTCAGACCTGGCCCACCCCTCTCATTTCACAGATGAGAACACGAAAGCCCACGGAGGCCTAGGGCATGGCCTTGGAGAGATTACTACTCTGAATCTAGTTTCCTTGAGTGTAAAATGGGGATAACACCACGGGCCGCACAGGGCTGATGTGAGCTGGCACAGAGCAGACCTCCATCGTGTGTCCCCTTGCCTCCCAGCTGCTCGTGCTTGTCCCAAGGCCCAGATTCCGGTGTGGGGGGCAAGTCCGCACTTGGGCGTCAGTTCTGAGCAGCCTTCTCTATTCTAAGTTGTACCCTAGGTCCCCGAGTTGTGGACATTACAGTGCACTTGCCAAGCTGTTAATAAGCCTGATATTTTTGTCCTTTCCAGCTAATGATGCTTACACATATTAGCTTACAGTCATAAGTAGAAGGAGACAGAGGGTCGTTGCATGGCCAGAGCTCCCGGCTCCATCGCTGGGTCGGAGTCCCTCTGCAGGGCTCCAGGCCTTTTTGTCTGGTCTATAGCAAAGCCGACCTCATTCCCATGCATCAGTTCACCTGAGGGCTCTCCCGTGATTTTAGGCCATACACATCAGTGCTTTCTAACCACCCTCGAAGATGGCCTGCCATGGCAAATCTATTCATTTTACAGTTAACAAAGTGAGGGAAGGTGGAGATTCTTATGGTAATTTTTGTTTAGGGGTCCAGAACTCAAAACTAAAAACTGTTTATCCTAGTTTTGTGAGAACGAGCTCATCCCTGTTAACCAAGTTAACGCTGACTAAAGTCGGCCTAGGTAGGTTCACTCAGACCCCTACTTAGCGTTTTAAAAATACAGTGTTCATTCCAACCTCACCCCCCGGCCCCTGTGCCTCGGGTGAGGCCCTTTCCGGGCCTCACTTTCCCCGGAAGAGCAATGGATGCTCTGGCCCAGACCAGCGATGACAGCTCTCACATTCTGTTTACATTCAGAAGTTAGTGTTTGGGCCAGATTCCTTCAGGGCGTGTCTGTGTGTCTGAGAGGTTTTGGGAGATGGGTGAGTCTAGAGGGAAAATCTAATAAATAAAAAGGGAGAAACTTGCCAGATGCAAAGTGGAAGTTAATTCCAGGCATATTAAATTATCATGAAACACATCTATCTACATTTATTAAGAACAGGAAACTCAGCTTTGCTTGCCCAAAGCCTTCATTTCCAAAGCAGTAACAAATTATTCATTTCCTTCATAAGTTCTTTAGTCCTTGGGGTATTTAACACTAGAAATTTGACCATATTATTACTTGTTCTTATAACGTGATAAAGCCAATACTAAATATTTTACACAAATGGCGGTGGATATGGCTTATGGATCCTCATTAATTTATTTTGCTTTGGGCATAATAGCTTAATATTTCACCATAGACATTTTTTTTACCCGAAACAGAACTGATATGTCTCAGATTTGCAGTATTTTATAGATAAATACCACTGACCATGTACAAAAACATTCTTTTATGCCAAAATGCTTTCTGAATATTCATAGCATAAAGCATTTTACTTCCTATAACCCTTCAAAAGATAAGATTTTAGAACAAGTCATATCACTGCTGTAGACTCTGATTTTTTTTTTCCTGTATAACGTATTACCACAAACTTTTGCTGCTTAAAGTAACAACACTTTGTGAGCTCTCGCTTCCGTAGGCCAGAAGTCTGGTGAGAAAACTCCCCATGGAGTTTTCTGCATAGAGTCTGACAAGGCCAGCATTAAGGTGTTGGCCATCTGCCTCCTGTCTGGAGAATCAGGGGAAGAATCTGATCCTCAGTTCACTTGTTTAGTTTACTTGTTGGCAGAATTTAGTTCCTGTGTCTGTAAGACTAAGGTTCCATTTCCGTGCTGGTTATTGGCAGGAAGTAGTTCACAGTCCCTTAAGGTTGCTCACATCCTTGGTACATGACCCCGTCCTTCTTTAAGCCAGCAATGATGAAATGAATCCCCTCCGTGCTTGGAAGTTCTGTCAGCTGGAGAAAACTCTCTGCTTTTGAAGGTTCACCTAGTGGGTCAGGCCCACGTGGACAATCTATCTCACGATCAACCAACTTAGGACTTTAATTATATCTGCAGGACCCCTCCTCACCATTACCTAGATTAGTGTTTGACTGAAAAACCAGGGTATGAGAATCTTGAGTGGCCATTTTTAGAATTCGATCACATACTCGAATGCAATTAAACAAATGAAGTAACCTCTATAAGCCTTGAGTGTTTTAGAATCCTACCCTGGTAGCTTTGATGACTAGACCTTCCAAGGGTTTACACTCACTATAATTTTGTGGCACTGACTAGTTAAAAACAAACAAAAACCTCTTCAACTGGGTCCAGAAGATGTCAAAACATGAATGAAAGTGAGTCAGACTTAATTATTATTGGTTTTACTCATGGCTATTTGTCTAGCTCTTACAACAGTACCTGACACAAATTAAGTACTGATTAAATATAGTGTTTGCTGCATGAATGAATGAATGAATGAATGAATGAATGAATGAATGAATATATAGCACTAATTAGAGCTCTTTAATGAACTCTTTATCAAGTGTTTACTGCACACAATACTTTTGTGTTGAGGTCAGTGAAGAATATGAAGAATATGAAGATTCATAAGGCTCCATCCTCACCTCTGATAGTTAATTTTATGTGTCAACTCAGCTAGGCTTTGGTTTCCAGTGCTTTCGTCAAACACTAGCCTAAATGTTGCTATGACGGTATTTTTAGGTGCAATTAACTTTAAATCAGTAGACACTAAAAAATGTCAAGACTGGAATGGTGGTCACCAGGGGCTGAGGGTGGGGAAAGGGGAGATACTGGTCAAACAGGACAAACTTCCAGCAATAAAATGAAAGAGTTCTGGGGATCTAGTGTACTGCACGGTGATCACTGTTAACAGTGGAATATTATGTGCTTGGAAGTTGCCGAGAGACTAGATCTGAAATGTTCTTAGCACAACAAAGAATGGTCGTTGTGTGATATGATGCAGATGGTAGCGAGTGCTATGGTGGTAATCATTTTGCAACATATAGGTGTAGCAAATCAATAAGTGCTATACCTCAACCATTCACAATGTTGTGTGTCAACTACCTCTCAATAAAACTGGAAAAGTCAATAAAGAAAGAAACAAATAAACCAGCAGACAATGAGTAAAGCAGATTACCCTCCTGAATGTGGGTGAACCTCATTCAATCAGCTGAAGGTCATAAGAGAAAAGACTGAGGTCCCCCAAGAAAGAGGGGACTCTATCCCCAGGCCTTCAGACTCAAGACTGCAACATCAATTCTTCTCTGGGTCTCCAGGCTGCCAGCCTCCTCTGCAGATTTCAGGCTTGTCAGCCCCCCAAATTTTGTGATGTAAGTTCTTAAAATATACCACTTTCCCTTTGTGTATACACATGTATAAACATCCTGTTGGCTCTGTTTCTCTGGAGAGCTCTGACTAATACAGCGCCCTTAAGAGATTAGAATAACGTTGGGAAGATTGAATAAAGGGATGGAAATAAACTGCCTTAGAGTTAGGAGGATAAGTGGTCGAAGAAGGCTTTATGAGCAAAGCAGGACTTAATCTGGAGCTCAAAGAATGGATGAGAGATGAACAGATAGAAACAAGAAGGGAGGGTGTGGCACATACATAGAAGTGGGAGGTGGACAGAAAGTGTTCTTTTCTGGCTGCAACAAGGAGGAGAACAGCCCTGCTAAAGGGTCCTACGGGTAGAGGGGAATGCCGTTAGAAAAGGAGCAGAGAGCCCTGATAGAGCAGAGCAACACTGAGCATAGAACAGAGGCTGCGAAGAGCCTTAAAAGTTCTTTTAGACACACAGCATTAAGTGCCTGCCCTGTGGCAGGCTAGAGTTCACATCATCTTGTCCAAGCCTCTGATCTTGCAACGAGGAAACTGAGATCCAGGGCAACTGTTTTTAGATCACACAGGACATCAGCAGCAGAGCCTGGAGGAGAATGCAGTCTCCTGGTGCCTCGGCCAGTGTCCTGGCTGCCGCATCTTTCTGCCTCCTGCTTCTCCAAATTCATCTCCTCCCCTCCCTCTCTGTGCTTACTACATTCCAGCCACACTAGCTGTCTTACTGTTCCTCAAATGCTCCAAATCCATTCCCACCTCAGAGCCATTGCGCTTGGTCCCTCTGCCCAGAAGTGCCTCTCCTCGGCTGGTCTCATGCTGGAGCTTTCTGTCTCAGATCTCAGCTCAGCCGTTGTCTTCTCCAGGAGTCCGCCCTGACCACCTGACCAGCTCAACCAATGCCTCCTCCAAACCAGTCCTATCACCCTGACTTTCTTTACAACACTTTTCAGTATGTAGGATCATTAGTATTTTTTTTTTTACTTCTCAACTGTTTGTTTTCCCAACTAGAATGTAAGTCCCATGAGAGCAGGACTTGTTAACTCACGTGACTTACACACTTTAACCCCAGCATCTTGAACAGTGTCCAGTACGTGTACTCGGCACTCTCTGAGTGTGGACTGAATGGATGAATGTTGAATATAGATCTCAATACGTCCTTGCCAGTGACTGAAAGGGGAAAAGAGAGCAAGAGGAACAAAAAGGCACACTCATGGGGTGTGCATGGCAGAGGAGCCTGCAGCCATCGCGCCTGGTCTCAGGGACTTCCTCTTTGCCTTCTTTGCCTTCTTCTCCAAAGCAGGTGCCTCTAGATTGCACCAAAGAAGTAACAGTTCTTGCTGGATAAAAAGCCCTAAAAGTCCTGACTGCAGCTGGTTACTCAAATTCCTCATGATGCTAGTTTCACACCAAACTGCCCTCCCCAGGATGAAACATTGTGTTCCTCTCCTCCCGTCTCCCTCTTACCTGGGAAATTGAAGACCGTCTAAAATGAACTTCCCTTACCCTGGGGGTGAGGATGTCTCTCACCCCCTCTTTCTCCCCCCCTTCCCCTATCTCCAAAAAATAAATAAATAAATAAGATCTTTTTAAAACATCGAGAAATAAAATGAACTCTCTTGGCTTCCCCCGCCTCGCTTCAGTTTTCTGTCTCCTTTATCACTGACTCTTTTTTTTTTTCTTTTGGTAAGTAGAGTTTTATTGGAACACAGTAATGGTCATTCAGGACAAGTTACTGCACTGCTTTCACGCAACAGTAGCCGAGCTGACTAGCTGTGACGCAAGCCTGTAGGACCTGCAAAGCCCAAAGCATTTACTATACGGCCCTTTAGAGGAAAAGTCTGCATAACTCTGAATGTTAATACGCTTGAATTAGTACAGTTAAATTTCAGGGGATTTTAACTGCCTTCATCGCCAACTCTTCGTTTTCTTCATTTTTCTCTTTCTCCTCTCTTTCTTCCTTAAAGGAGTGTGCCCCACTTTCATTCAAAGGTTTTCCTCTTTGCTTGTTCTCTTCACCCCTTCCCAAGTGACCTTTCCACTCCCCCGCACCCTTCACATGGCTGTCCATGGGTCCTCATTAAGGCACATCTCCCCATGTTGCTCTCTTGCTCTAATACCTTCCCCAGCTCCTCAAACTCAAACTCCTGAGTATGGCAGGCAAGGACCTCCTGCTAGGCAAAGCCGGTTTACTTCTTCAACCTTATTTCTTCTGCCTCTGAGGCTTTCGGCTGGTGTCAAAACCCATAGGATGTAACCAATTGCCTGCAACTTTAATGGAGTGAAGCAGTTGACCTGCAGCTGTGACGTTCAAAGACGTTTGACACAGAGAATCTGGTGCAAAGGTGGCTGGCGGAGAAAATTCCACCATATCAGTTTTACTGTTCTTTATGGCCAGCTTGGTCACCCTATAGAGAGTCTAAACCAGTTGCCTTCTTCCTCTAAACCCTTCCTAGTGGCCTGGCTGTTTGTGTGTGGGTGTGTGACAGCTTCACTGAGCATATGAAACCTTCCTTCCTTTCCTTCCTCCCTCCCTTTCTTCCTTCCTTCTTTCCTTCCAATCCTCACCCAAGGATACCTGTATTGATTTTAGAGAGAGAGAGGAAGGGAGAGAGAAACACCGATGTGAGAGAGGAACATCAGTCAGCTGCCCTCCCAGATGCACCCCAGCCGGGAGTGACCTGAGCACACACCTAGGCATGCCCCCTGATTGAGAACAAAATCCATGACCTTTCTGGGCACAGGACGACGTTCCAAGCAACCAAGCCACACTGGCCAGGGCTGCGAAGCCTTCACCGTCAAGGATTTGGGGTTTCAGGACTGTCCATTATTTTAGGTCAGCCTAAGCCTCCCTTCCCCTTCATTCGTTACTGAGTGTGGCAGCCCCAATATGCCCCTTTGGGATCTTAGTTATACTGAACTGAATGCACTTCCAACACAGCAGGTCCAGGAAGGCCTCTCTGGCTCCCCCTTTTCTCCCTGAAAGCAGGCCAAACTCCCCTGTGGAAAATGCTATCCCTGTACCAGGAGGAAAAGACCGTTCTCGGCACCAGAGATGGGGAGGTGAGGCTGAGAGAAATCTGTGCCAACAGGTCTTGTTAAAAATAACCCTTATCTTTCTTTAGCCTCCTCATTTATTTTTGTTATTTTCCCACAATTACTATACTTTGTTCCACCTAGTATATAAACACTTAGGCATAACTTCTCTTTGGGTCTTCATTTATCTGTGAAGACTCCCATGTAGAAATAATCAATGCATTTTTTTATGCTTTTCTCCTGTTAATCTGTCTCATATCAACTTGATTCTTGGGCCCAGCTGCCCAAGATGGTAGAGGTAACATTTTGCTTCTCTTAAACTACTGTGAGGAGCTCATAGTATAGAAGGGAATGAAACATGTAAATGTCATTACTTCAAAATAAGAGCTGCTGTAAGAAAGGTCTGTGCAATATTATACACACCGAGGAGACACAGAGACAGTGCCTTTCACAGGCTGAAGAGGACAGGGAAGGCTCCATGGAGGAGGGGCCAGGACACGGAGTGCGTGACTTTGAGCCGCGGCTAGAACGGGAAGGAGGTTTTCCAGATTTCAACCATATTATCAATACAATTTGAGTAATATTTTCAACCTTCATGACAGAACATTTTTTAGTGCATGATTTTGGTCATACCACAAGCCTTTCTACTCCTTTGACCTAAGTGTCAAGAGAGGTTTGGGAGCAACAGCTCAAGGGCTGGTTACAGTATATCGGGAGGAAGTTTTGAGTTAGAGGCTTTTAGGCTGCGCTGAAGCTGGTGGTCTTGTAAACTGAAAAAAAAACATGTTGCTAAATCTCTGCGAGACGAGCGAAGAAAACATGGCAGGGCAATAGGGAAGCCCAGAGCTGCCCGAAAACTGCAGAAGTGTGTGGCTGGAGCCTGGGCCACTCAGCGATTTGTTTTAAAAGCTGACGCATCATGCTGTTTCCAAAAGAGCATATAACTGAACTGAGAGAACCCATACACTTGTAAAGTATAAGGCTATGAGTACCTACACAGACAAGGAGGTCGGTGTCTGCTGTTAGAAATTGGCTATGTAACTTTATTTAACAAAATGCCTATTGACGTGCAGGGTTCACTTGTAGGACTCAAGGTGAAAAGTAAGACCAAGAGCACATCAAACATGGCTTCTGGGTCAAACCAACTTTGTTACCAAATGACAGTTGATGGCATCAGTAATATGCCCCTGAAATGAGTGTCTAAGGTCATCGAGGTACCCTGTGCATTCCTAATATCTCTCTATGAATTTCCATTTTAAAATTATTGATTCAAAATAAAATAAGCATCAAAACCATTTTTTTAATTGTTGTTCAAGTACAGTTGTCTCCATTTTCTCCCTACCACTCCCCCCAACCCCAGTCATCCCCACCTCCCGCCCTTGATCCTGTGCCCCCTTGGTTTTGTCCATGTGTCTTTTATACTCGTTCCTGAAAACCCTCCCTGCTTCTTCCCCCATTATCCCCTCCCACTGCCCCTCCGGTTACTGTCAGTTTGTTCTTAATTTCAATGTCTCTGGTTATATTTTGCTTGCTTGTTTGTTTTGTTGATTAGGTTCCACTTAAAGGTGAGATCATATGGTATTTGTCTTTCACTGCCTGGCTCATTTCACTTACCATAATGCTCTCCAGTTCCATCCATGCTGTCACAAAGGGTAGGAGCTCCCTCTTTCTCTCTGCAGCGTAGAATTCCATTGTGTACATGTACCATAGTTTCTTTATCCACTCATTTACTGATGGGCACCTAGGTTGCTTTCAGTACTTGGCTCTTGTAAATTGTGCTGCTATGAACATTGGGGTGCACAGATTCTTTTGGATTGGTGTTTCAGGGTTCGTAGGGTATAATCCCAGCAGTGGAATTGCTGGGTCAAAAGGCAGATTCATTTTTAGTTTTCTGAAGAAATTCCATACTGTTTTTCCACAGTAGATGCACCAGTCTGCATTCCCACGTACAGTGTACTAAGATTTTATTTATTTATTTTTAGAGTGGGTAAGGGAGAGAGAAAGAGAAGGAGAGAAACATCAGTGTGTGGTTGCCTCTCATGCAACCCTCCCCCGTCTTTGGGGACCTAGCCTGCAACCCAGTCATGTGCCCTGACTGGGAATCAAACCAGCGACCCTTTCGTTCTCAGGCCCATGCTCAGTCCACTGAGCCACACCAGCCAGAGCACACTGAAACCATTTTTGACAACGATCCTGTATTGCTTTTCAAAAGGGCTGTACTCACTGACCACGCCCCTGGCAGTGTCCTAGTACACCAGGCTCACCTCAAGCTCAACTGCACTTAGCTACAGCGGTGGGTTGGGTAATTATGGCCGAGTGTATTTTAAACAGTGCCTCAACTTGGGTTTAATATGCCTTTCTTTGACCACTGGAGCTATTTCTGTAAGCTGGCACAAAGTTCTAAAAGGACTAATGAGGAGCCATGGGCATTTCCATACGAATGGAGTGCCTTTGGGCAGGTCACCCATTTGGTCATTTCTCCCCTTCCGTTACTTACCTCCCCTGGATCAACACCTGCGGTCTGGAGTTCCTCTTACTCTTTCTTTCAAAGGGCTCTGGCGTCTGTCTGTGCCTTATTTTTATTCCCACTCCATCAGGACAGTTCAGGTCTTTAAAACTTTAATCCTGTGCTACTGCCATTGCCTCCCACAGGTCTCCCTGCCGTCACTCTTTCCCCTGGTGACAATCAGAATTTATTTACCGAGCAACCGCTACGAGCTAAGCGGACTTCTCTCAAAACACCCCCATGAGGCAGATACTACTGACTCCATTTTACAGAACGGAACGCTGAAAACACAGAAAACTAAGATAATCACCAAACTTTCCAGCCACTAAGCAGAAGAGAAGTCTTCACCTGAGTCTGACTGGTTCTTGAACCTGTGTCCATGCTGGAACACTTCTCCAGTAAGTCCTCTAGACCGTCCAATGCATTTCCATACTCATTGTTCAGTCCTGTCCCTCAGCGCCAAACTCACCCTTGCATATACTCCACGTCGTGGAGCTGGAGCGGGGCCCCGTGGACCGTCCCTGCCCTGCGGGGCTCTGTCGATAGGGGCGCTAGAGAGAGAGCCCAAGGCTGGAGCAGGCACACCTGTGAGAGCTTCCTTTCCTGTGGGCTTCACCCTGGCAGTGGCAGGTTCTTCCCATGACAGCCATTAAATTTGGTCTGCAGTTTTCCAACAGTTGCGTGATGTCTCTCATCACATCCTCCTCAGAGACGCCAGCAGCAGCCAGCAGGCACCCCTTTTCTGAGTCTTGGGTCCCAGCTCCACAGAGCCCTTCCCCCTGGCTCAGAGACCCCCTCATCCTCCTGCACTGGCCAAGCAGGGCCTCCTCCCCGAGGTCTGAGTTTCAGCTCCCCAGGGCGGCTCCTCTAGTTCCTGCAGCTCAGCAATTCCAGACTCTTCCATGTGTTCCCTAAGCCCTCGGGCGGGTGGTGCTTCCTGCTGCTGCTCACTTCATCATGGCTCCGAGTTCTATATTTACCCTTTCAGGTACCTAGTGACGAATTTATACCTCCTTCATTCTGGAGAAGCTGTTGCCAGGGAGAACTTAGGAAGCAAGTGAACCTGAGGAAAGTGAGGAGTCAACCGTCGTGGATGCTGTGTTGTTCCACCCAGATACCTTCTTCAGGGTCGGAGCAACCACCTGCCGGCTGCTGGGAATATCAGCTGCTGCTGTGTCAGAGCTGTGTCCCCAAGGGGAAAGCACCCCCAGCTGCAGGGAACTACCGCACCCAAGGCCACACCACTTGCCAGAGGTGGCTGGGGGCCAAGGACTGGCTGCACGAGGGGACAGAAAGGCCAGCCGCACCTTCCTTAACTTGGCCTCTATGTTCCCTGCAGGACTCACGGAGGCCTCAGAAGCTACCTCATTGCGGGTCATTTTCTCCCTCTGCCCAACCTTTCTTCCCTCAGTTTCGTCCAAGTATGTCTCCCTAGACTACTCCCGATAAAACTTCTGGAGGCAACTGACCACTCAGCTTTTTTCCCCAGGTAGCCCCAGAATGCCAACCTAAATGAATGGTGTCTGACTCCAGGGTCCTCAGAGATTTAGCTGGGCATCACAACTGAGCTTAGAGTGGTGGGGGCAAATAACGAGAAAAAAAAACTGTAGTTACAGGGACATTTTATTACTGCAGTGCCATAAACCCCAAACAAAATAAAAACAGAGTGCAGGATTGCAATTCCTAAAAAATAGCTTAATACAGAGAGAGTGCGGGTAGTCGTAGGCCAGTAGCGCTCATGCTATTTTTGTCGTTGTGTTTGCACTCACTTCCCAGCCCTAACGAGTCAACTGCCTGGCTCCCCTGGGGCCGCTCTGGAATGCTCGTGCCAAACCGGCACACAAAACAGCTCATCTTAGTTTTTCTTTTCCGCTGTCCATAATTCTATAAATGAAAGGAAAAATGATAGATGAAATTGGTATTTATCTTCAATTCACAACATATACAAAAATATTAACTTTTGGTGAAAAGGAATAACTAAAAATATTTAAAAGCCTAAAAATGCTAATGAACAAAACTGTCATCTCCCATAACATCATGCATTCTAAAAAGTTATTACTTGAGATTTTCCAAAGTCTTATTTATGGGCTAATTTTCTCAGTCTGTCAATAAATGTGTTTATAAATGCCATTAAAATTATATCCTGCAGTTTTGAAACGATGTTCAGTTAGTTTTTAATGAAAGGGAATTTATACAAAGGATACAATATTCTCCAGTTAGTAGCACAGCTTATACATCCAAAATGTCCTTGAGACATTTTTTTATCCAAGAGATTTGATGATTTTTGTTTTATTTCCAATATCATTTAAAGTTATAAATACATTTTATTTGGGGGAGATAAAAGTTTATAGCAAGTAAATATCTGGCTATTAGATATTCAGTTATTGGAACAAATTCAGGATGAGGAATATTTAATATGTCACTTAAAATGAATGACTTAATTGGGAAAAAGTCTCAATTAAATCCTAGATATAATGATAAATTCTCATGCTTTCACTTGATATATTACTTGAGTTGTTCTTGAGACTTGAAATAGCGCTACGAAACAGTCTAGTCTAAATTTTTCATATAGTCTGAATTTTGTTTGAATATATTTTATATATGCTTATTTATACAATGAATTATACACCCTGCAATTTTCCATTTCAAATTTGTTTATAAATATCCTCCAAGTAACAGTCTCTTGATTTTTCTCTTTTCCATTCCTCCACATTTTCTCTCCACAGCAAACTCTCTCTCTCTCTCTCTCTCTCTCTTTTTTGGCCTTCATGTACAGCACAGGAAAGACACACTGAACAAGGGGGAGGAGGGAACGGATGGCAAGCAGGCCAGGCAAGAGGCACAGCGGTCAGTGGAGTATTCTTGCTGTCTAGCGTCTCTTCTAACACTTAGAAAGGTGTGGAAAGGCAGCTATTCTGCAAGAGCAACAAACTCGGAAGACTGAACATCTCAGCGTAGTTTAATTATTTGAACCAAGTGAAAACTAAATTTATGTACAAACACAAGATTGACATGATAACTTGTTAATAGGATCCATACCAACTTGATTAAGTTAATGTGGTTTATTAAATTAATATGATTATTGTTGATATGCTACATAGCGACTAGGCCGAGCTGCTAAGTAGTACAATAAGTAACTTGTTTGAACTGGGTTGGTTCCTTGAACTGTGTTTAATACCCTCTGATAATATTTATGTGTGTGTATGGTTTATTTGTGTATGACAGTGTTTCTACTGTTCCTCAGTCTGCAGTGGATTTGAGGGGACTTTCCAGAACCACCTATAAAAGGAAATAGAACAATTGAATTAAAAAAAAGAAAACACTGACTGTGTTGGTGTTTGCTGGCTACACAGCAACCCGTGCCCTTTCCTTTCCTCCTACCATCACTGTTTTTTTGTTCTGTTACACAACACTCGCCCACGTGACTGCGTGAAAGCTGGCCCCACTTTCGGGTCCAGACCGGTCTAAATCAATCAGGACTACGTCATCTCTCTTGTAACAGTGAGTGCCGTTCCCCTGTTCACAGGTATGGATAGCAGTAGTTTTGAAACACGGGCCCCAAATTGTTTACAAGCCCAAAGACTATGCAAACATGACTCCCAGAGCGGGCAGAACTTTTCTCAGAGAAGGGGAGATGTGTCGTGGAACAGGAAGACATCCCAAAAGATTTGTTTCTCTACTGTTTCCTCCAGGAACACTGGAATAAAATCTTCAATACTTTTTTTATTTTTAGAGAGGGGGAGGGAGGGGAGAAAGAGAGGGAGGGAAATATCAGTTGGGGACCGAACCCACAACCCAGGCATGTGCCCTGACCAGGAATCGAACCTGAGACATTTTGCTTTGCGGGACAAACTCAACCAACTGAGCCACACCAGTCAGGGCTCTTTGGTACTTCTAATACTTGAAAAGCTTCATCAGTGTTAGATTCCCGAACTTACAATCATCTACAGAGGGGGAAATATCTGCATTTAAAATAAGTCTTTATGGAGTCATGCTTTGCCTGCATAAGAATCACTTGGAGTGCTTGCTTTTTAAAATGTGGATCCTATCTCCAAATGTCCTGATTCATTTGATGTGAGGTGGAGCATGGGAATTTGTGTTTTTAACAAACCCCAGAGTGTACGGATGCAGTATTTAGGTTACACTCTGAGAAATACCTACAGAAGTCTTTTTTTATCCTATGTTACAAAAAAAATCCGATTTTATTTTAGGAGTCAAGAAAACACATAAATTCATTAAGGCAGGTATTTAAAACCTTTTGGGGGACATTTTGCTTAACTCACTAGTTTGGATGGCCACCAGGGTAAACTCTCCTTGGCAAGAGTTATGAGGTTGCTGCCAACGGTTCTTAGTGAAAAATTCAGATCAATGAGGGCATGACACTATCATAATTAGCACAGCCACCTCATCACCTACTGGCCTAATCAATTTTCCGAGAAAGAGATTCCTTGTCTCTTATTAAAGAGAAGTCATATATATATTTTTAATTCTCTGTATCCTTAAATGTATCACTGTTAAAACAATGACATTGGATATGTCACTGTTTTAATAGTGATACATTCATATATATATATATAAATATATAGATATATATACACACACACACATTTAAAGATTTTATTTATTTATTTTTAGAGAGAGGAAAGGAGGGAGAAAGAGAAGGAAACATCAATGTGTGGTTGCCTCTCACGCGTCCCTACTGGGGGCCTTGCCCGAAACCCAGGCATGTGCCCTGACTGGGAATCAGGACCCTTTGGTTTGTAGGCCGGCACTCAATCCACTGAGCCACACCAGCCAGGGCCTATAGCACATTTTTATTTGAGTATCCTGTTGGGACTCAGTCATATCCCATAAAATGGTTCTAATCCCCACATTTCTATGAATAGCACTGTGTTTTAGTTTCTTACACTTATAACATTAGAACGAATTCTTTTTCCTATACTTAATCCTATCTGTTTTGCCACTATACATATTAGTTAGGACTCTTTTGGTTGCAAGTGATAAAATTTGAAACTCCATTTAGCTTAAGGAAAAAGAGGAATTTTCTGGAAGCATCCGGGGGTAGTTCACAGAATCAAAGAAAGAGCTGCAGGAAGTAGAACAGACCTAGGAACCTCCAGAACTGGAACCAGCAAACTGGGCCACCAGAATGTGCTCTTTATATCTGAATTTAGCTATACTTTCTGGGTATTTCCATAAGCCTCGCATACCCAAAGACTTGATATCATGCACCAACAGCATAATGTGCATAAAGAAAAACTAAGCATGGCCTCCAATTTAAATTCAGCCCATTTCAGGGAGGCATTCTTATTGGTCCAGCCTGGGTCATGTGCCTATTCCTGGACCAATCACTGTGGTTAGTGGGATGTTGTATTAGGTTTGGGATTGGTATTTGTATTAGGCCTTGTCCTTTAGGAAGTAGATGTCAACACAAGATTAAATGTATAAGGTTTTTATTTGGGAAATGTCTTTGTAAAAGGAAGGGAGTTGGAAATGGCTGGGAAGCCTGATCAGACCATGATGCAGTCTGACTCTGAGGGAAGGAAAGAGAAATTGGGTTGGGCCTAGACTACCGTGCAATCTATTACCATGCAGTCAATGGAAGTTTCAGCAAGGCTATAAGGTCATTCTTGAGCCAAGGTTGGCTGAAAAACAAGTTTCTTGTGCCCTAGAAAGTGATTTGCCTTGGTATTCCTATCACAATCATTGCAGGAGCAGCCTGAGGGAGGCATGGCCTCCGTGCATACTTGGGGATCTATTTCAAAGTGTAGCTCTTTGCCAAATGAGCCTTGTCATGGCTGCAGCTCAGTCCTTTCGAGAGCTACATGGCTGGAGTGGGCCACTCTTCAAAAAGAAGGGATATATTTTTCCAGACAGATAGAACAATAACCTCTAGTACAGTAAGTATTGTTAAGGTCCTTCTAAGGACCTAAGGACCTTCTAAGAGCCAAGGTCCTTGGCTCTTCAATTCAACTCTTCTTTTCCATTCCCACAGCTGCTACCATGGTCCATACTATCATTAACTTATTGTTGGACTACCAAAGCATCTTCTGATTAGTTCCTGCCTTTTTTCCCAACCCACCCTATTCTGCCTTCCATTTTCTGACCACAACATCACTGTGAATGAATTACTTTCTTACTAAAAGCCCTACAGAATTTGGGAGGAGTCTCAAATTCTCAGTAGGGCATTCAGAACCTTCTAATTTGACTCCTACTTTCCCTAATGCAACTTTTGTATCTTGCAAATATCACTATCCTTCATGCATACCATGTTTATTTCCACCCCAAGTTTCTTTCAGAATCATAGAATCTCAGCTCTGGAAAGTCTCTGGATGAGCATCAATTGTTCTTCACTTTAGCTTCTTGACCTTAGGAAAGTGAGAGATGAATCTCCATAGAGTAAAGCAAAAGCATCAGTGGAGAGGAGGGACATGAGAGAAAGAGACAGAGATAGATGGTAGGTTGGCGTGACAAAAATCCAAGGTCTGGCTTCTGTGACGAAACCAGCATGCAGTCCTTAGGTTCCGGAGAGCAGGTGGCCGGGACACAATGAAGGCTGCTGGGGAGCCGAGCTGTACGAGAAGAAAGGATGGAGAGAGCATGGGATGGGTCCCAGTGAGAAGAAATACCACCTCAGAAAACATCATCGTCTTCAGTTACCCCAAGTGCCTCTACCAACACAGGGTCAAAAAAGGCGAGTGAGTGAGCGGGAAAAGGGCTGAAAGGAAAGAGGGACAGCAGCTTCCCCAACCCGCCATCCACCTGATGTTTGTGTTGACTAGGGCTGTTGGCATGATTCTGTTCCAACAAAGCTTACATGGAGGGTATGATTACAGTCCGGTTTATAGTGGTTAAAAATCCAATTATTTTACACACTAAACCGAGAGGGATTACCCATAACAGTAATGATCTGGGCACCACGGCTTATAACAAGCCAAGATCCGTTTCTCTGCAGCTGCCACCCACGGGCTTTGGCTCTAACCCTTGTGATTATACACTAAGCCTGATCCCTTTCCATCTGGCAACCATTCAAATATTTGAAAACAATTATCGTGGAGTCTCTGACTCATTTCTTTCTCAGACTAAACATTATCAGCTATTTAACCTTTTCTCATAAAATATAATTAAAAATATCTTGCATGGAATTCACTCCAGGTATTTTCTTACCAAGGCAGAGAAGAATGAGATTATTGCTTTTTTTATTGTTGTTCAAGTACAGTTGTTCAAGTACAGTTGTCTCCATTTTCCTCCCACCTCAGCCACCCCCACTTCCCACCCTTGATCCTACGCCCTTTTGGTTTTGTCCATGTGTCCTTTATACATGTTCCTGAAAACACTTCTCCCCTTTCCCCCATTGTGATAAGTAATAACACATCTAAAAATTGCAACCTAAAGGTACATTAACATTTTAGCAAGCCCCTTATATCTACAAATTAAACCTCCTCTCAATGAAAACTCTAAGTCTTCTTTAAAATATTTTATATTTTTAGAGAAGGGAAGGCAGGGAGAAAGAGAGGGAAACATCAGTGTGTGGTTGCCTCTCTTGCGCCCCCCCAATGGGGACCTGGCCCACAACCCAGGCATGTGCCCTGCCTGGGAATTGAATCAGTGACCCTTCAGTTTGCCCACGGGCACTCAATCCACTGAGCCATGCCAGCCAGGGCTCTAAGTCCCTCCATTTGTGCTGCTTTTGGCCTATGTCTTCTCCATTCTGTTTTCATTAATTTATTGAGGACTTCATTGAAGAATTCCCATTAATTAAGTACATTGTTACTAATGAGGAAACACTGGGGGTTGGCACTGGGAGTGGGAAATATTTGTCACTATTCCTCTCCATTGCTGTGATCCAGGGAAGCTAGAGATGGCATGATCCAGGCTCAGGACTAAGGGTGAGGTAAGGAAAATTTAAGGAGGCACTCACTCTCAGGTTTGTGCAAATGTACTCTGGACAGAGTTCTTATCCAGTACCCTCTGGAGTTTATTGAGAACATAGATCACATAGGTTAGTACAGGTGTTGGCCATTTTTACTGCAAAATGGAGTTTTAGAGTTAGTACTTTTACATTCTGCACAAACAACTGCAGGAGCATATACTCATGTTTAAGATAGACTGGGGAAATGATAGCCATTATATGGTACTTGGTCAGGGTGAGGGAGTTCGGAATACAAGATTGGGTTTTTCCGAGATTGTCCGAGAAGGTAAGAAGAGAGAGAAGAGACATACCAATTCAATATTTGCTCCCAATTTGGAGGTATTTATACTCAAGGGTTTCCTTTGGGCCGTGGATCTTTGATATCACTATCTAAATGTTATCCCCTGGATCCAGATTCTCCTATTCTGCAGAGATATAGCACTCAGAAGATTAAATGATTTCCCAGTGACCAGCACCAAAAGAAAAGCCCTGCATAGGAAATAAAGAGCTTTGGCAGTGATTACATAACTATGTCCCCCACATAAAAGGAGGCCACATCAAGAGGAAATGTTCCCTAACAAAGAAGGAGAGGAGAGAACAGGCAAAGGTGGGTTGCATTCCCGCCTCCTCCTTTCGGTTAGTCTACCTCAGATCAAACCTGTTTGAGGAGCTCCCCCATTTCAGCTTTCTTCATGAAAGGGGGACAGGACGATGAATGAAATGGGGTTACCAATTTAGGACTCAGTCTAGGGCTCTTTCAATTATGAGGAGAGACTTTAAATTTTATA
>PVKM010019347.1:0-24297 GCA_004027735.1 Carollia perspicillata
ACTGGTGGGCTTGCACAACCAGTGGTGTTGTGCAGTGTGTCCCTGACACAGGCCTCCTCTTTTCTCTTCCTCCCGCCCCCTTTCTCTCCGTCTCTCGCGCCCCCCTCTCTCCATCAAGTGTTATTCTGGGAAGACAGTGTTCTCTACAGACAGCCGAGCATATCACGCGACCAGCCCAAGCTGTGCTATATGGTCAGGTGTGTTTTTCAGGAAGAGACTTTGGCAACGATGTAAGAAAAAACATGGCAGAGTTATTTGAGGCAAGTCCCTAAAATTATTGAGGCAAGAGGAGGAGGCGAAGGATACCCGGGAGCAGGAGCAGAAGACGCTGCATATACATGGTGGACGGGGTGGCAAGGGGCAGAGAGGAGGCTTCTCGCTGAGGAAGCAGCATGAGGGGCTGAGTCAAGACCATGGGCAGTGAACCTCTCCCAGGGGAAGGTAGTTTCCTCCGTGGGAGCAGCGGCACGGATATTCAGACAGAAGCCTGGAATAAAGACGAGAACTTGGGAGCCTCGCTGCTCCGGGCAGAGAGGGCACGTGAGGGGCCACGCGGGGGCTTCCCCCTGAGGTCTGAGGCCCTTCAAGGCATTTTGCACACTGAACACCCACATCATGAATCAGCCGCCCAGAGAAATAGCTGGGGTATTTAGGACATTTTCCACTTTCCCCAGGCATTCCACCCTCACTGCCGCAATCACGGCCACAAAATGGCATGTTGGTGCCAGTACTCTGGGAACTGCTGACCTGGACAGAAAGGAAGGGTAGAGGAGAAAGTATCAGCTCTGGGGTCAGCCCGGCCAGAGTTGAAATCCTGCAGGTTCCACTTTACAAACATGGCCTTGAGAAAATGACTTATCCTCGCTAGGGCTCGGTCTTCCCACCTGTGCAATGGGAGGGTCCGACGCTGTCATCTGGTGGTCACAGATGGGATGGCTGCATTTCCCAGGGTCCCCAGGGTAGTCTTTGTTCGCACCTAGTGTCTGAGTAATTACTGACAGTGTCGCCATTTATTCTAAGAGGTGTCCCGTTTGGAAGCACCCCTTGTATGCTCCCGCCTTGCCGTAGGGACATGAAGTGGTGTGACGTGTGTACAGCCAGCGCTGGTCTCCCAGTCGTCTTTCTCCGCCCTCCTCTCTGTAGGTGGAGGAGGAAGGGAAGTTTGGCAGGATCCTCATTACCGCAACCTCATCTAATGACAGTCTGGAATACAAAGCGTCACGGCGCTCCTATTTCATGGACCCTTGGCTAAGGAATCACTTCAGCAAAGTGATTACCCAGGGTAATTTAGGGAAGAAAATTTCACTTCCATGAAAAGGCACCATTCTTCATTGGAAGGTTACACGTGCAGAAAGGAAATGGATGGTAATTTGCAAAAATACTGCTGAAAAGTATCATACTCTGCAGCTCACGCTCCGATTTCTCCTCTCCACACACAGAGAGATAGCCTAAAGTCAATGCGGATTATTAGTAAGTGTAGTAACCCTGGGTGTGCTGCTAATTACCTCCTTAGGAATAACCTGGTCTAGTGATGAAACAGCTTGGCAAATTCTGATGGTTTTGGTACATCTCCCTGCATTTAAAATATTATGAATGCCCTGATTTGTATGCACAGGGTGAGGCAAAAGATTTACAGTTGCTCATATGGAAAATAATGCAATACTTGATAAATAACATAGGAATACACCGTTTCACATACAACTGCAAAGCTACTCTTGCCCCACCCTGCATGTGAGAACCAAAGCTCAATTGTTAGCTCTGAGTGCTAAGGATTTTGTGGAGATGCAGCAATATTACGCTGAGAACCAAGGAAAATGATCCAGAAACACCAGCACTCCGTAGACACGTGGCTGTTTGTCACACATGGGCTACTAATTCCTAGCTGTCAGTATCAAGCCATGAGATCTCAAGGGGACTTCTCCGGGCTTCGGTTTCATTGGCTATAAACTAAATGGCTTGGAAGCCTTTACCCCTAAGATTCCGTCACCAAAGTTCCATGAGTGCACAGTTTCTCAGTGCAGAAAGTACTAACACATGACACGTCTTCTGGGCTCCTGGAGGCACACGGGCCCCATCGCTCCTTCACTGCCCCGAGTCCTTGTCCTCCACAGGAGGGCTCCCGGTGCCCACGCAGACCTCCTGTCGGGTTCTCATCACACCTGTGACAGGTTTCTGCCTTCTCCTTGACGTGCTCCCATCCAGCTCAACTTGAGTGGCAAGTGGTTGCTAGGCAGGAAGGGGCCCATTCGCACTATAAGAACTAAGGATGCTCACCATTCCCATCTCCACCCTTTTATCCGGCCTCCAAAAGGCAGCCTGTCTCCCCCTGAAATGATGCCAAATTGTCCATATACACGCAAAATATAACAATTCTGTTTTTACTGTAATCATTTCATTAAAAGTCAAGTGATTTAAGCTACAGCTGCAAGCTATTTCCGCTTAGGGCGAGTGAGTCGAGTCTCCGCACACTACCGGGCCTGGAGAGTGGCAGCGGGTCATCTGGCCTTTGCTGGCACTGCCTTCGGGCCGGCCCTCCTGCCAGCGGCACACAGATGGGCTCTGCACGGTCTCGGGAATCCATGCAGGTAGCGAACTCTCCGTTTCAGGCACAGGGATGGGCTAATGACATCAGGAAGAATCACTCCACTTGGAACCCGCTAACCGCCCACGGAGGTGGAATAATTCATCACAGCCAGCTACAATGACCATAATAACATCAGGAGGAAAGAGAAGTGTGTGCCAATGACGCTTCTTGTCCAGACTGTGAAAGTCACAGACTAACCCTGCCTGTGAAATCGTCCTACCCTTTCACTCATAGGAACTCTTGTTTAGTCCATAGGAGCAGACATGCCAGAAGAATTAAATATTGGATATAAAAAGTGACAAACGTATTTGCAGAATATAGTTCAAAGCAGGGTGCCGACTTGGTTCTAGAAGACAGTATTTATATAGCCTGATCGTATCAGAGAGTGAACATTACAATTAGTGCTCTGTCCTTGTCACATTTGTGTGAACTCTTGTAAGATAATCAGTGTGATTGCTTAAGGCTGTAGGAGTATAACCCTCCTCTTTTTACTGCTGAAAACGTTCTTGTTGCTATTTGGGTCAACTATCTTAAAACTTCCCAGACAGGACTTTTGGAAATACTTCTGGGAGGCACAGGAGGGAATTGCCAGGGAGATTCTGGAGAAGTAATGGGCTCTGATGCATGTAAGTTGGGTCCCTTCGGGGTCGATGATGAACTGAGCACAAAAAGCCTCCCCTCGACAAGAAGCGAGAACCTCCTTGTGTGACTGTTGAGGGGAGAGAACTCAGGAAGAGGAGCAGAAGGAATCTTGGAGCCATTACGGGAGGAGTTGGACCTGAGGCTCGGAAGACCCATCCGGGCTTCCCGAGGCTGCTAGTCTGGAAGAAGAAGTCAGGACAATTTCAGTCCAAAGAGCAGCTCTGCCTTGAGTTCATCATGCAGCCCGACTGTACTCAGATCGAGTGATATGTAGCACGAACAAAGACAATGCACTTTTGTTCCTACTTGTTCAAAATTCACGAATACTGCTGGGCCCGGACAGGAGGTCAGCAGAGACAATGCTCCCGTACCCCAGGTGAGAAAAGGATAGTAACTGGGCTCTAAGTTAATAAAGTGTTACAGGTTGGAACAGAAGACCTTGTGGAAGTAAAAATACCACAAGAGCAAAGAGAAAGGCTGGATCATTGGTTTAAGAAATTACAGGGGGCGGGGGTGGGGAAGGACAGCAGGGGGTCAGACCTGGCTCAGGCAGCACGAGCAGGGCTGTCGGGTGCAGTGAGGAGCTTGGTGTTCTGGGCCGCAGTAAACCGGACGGACACACGCAGCATCGCAGGAGAAAACATTAACGTGGAGGAACGCTTTCTGGGAATGGGGAAACGTGAAATTCATGCATTGCTTTGAAGTGACTTTTTCAGATCTAAGTCTGCTATTTAGGAATATAAACGAAGTACCATCAAAACTTTAAACTGGATCATCTGCTCACAAAAGAATTCTGTTATCCGTGCTTATGGAGTAAAAACATATAAAAAAGAAAAGCCTAAAACATTTGTTTGTAGTGGGGACAGGGGATAAAATTTGAAAAACATGTCTTCTCTGTAATCATGCATATCATAGTCTTTTGATTTCATCGGGAAAAAAATTTGTAAAAAGTCCAGAAAATAGAATGACCTAAATCCAATAGACCCTTATGTAATATTTGCTTCGTTTTGTTCCTACGCACGCATTGTGCATAGTTGTGATCACGCTGTACACACAACGTTGTTGTCATTGTTCAGGTTTTCACACGTGTCCCTTGCACACTCCACAGTGAGAGCTACAGACCCCGCGGACAGTTGGTAGATCCAGGGCTAGTTTCGGGGGGGCGGCTCCACACCACAGCGGAACCTTCCGGAGCCAGCCAAGAACAGATGTTCCTGCAGGCGGCAGGCAGGCAGAGAAACAGGAACAAGGACTGGGAGCAGGAGGATCGCGCTCAGCCGGGGGCTGCGAGACCACATCCTGGAGGAGAAAGGGACACTGTCTGCAGGGCACATGCAGGTGTTTGGGAAACGGCAAGGACAATGTAAAGGATGAAGCTTTTTGCTTGGGGATATCACCTGAGAAATCTTCCAGTGCATCCGTTTCTGGTGAATTCATTGTTGTATCGATCACACACGCCCATTGCACCACTGCACATTTACGACTCCTCTGTGAGGTGGGCACACCCGCCACCCCCCGAGCGTGGAGATTACAAGTATCCCAGGCTTTCACACGTCTGATCTCACTTAGGTGCTTCAGGATCTTATGAAGTCAGAGGAACAGCAACACCCAACAGGCCTTTGCTCTGTTGTTGGTCACTCTACATACTGCCCACGATTTCTCCCCCACATCAGCCACCGTCACGATAAACCACGTTACTCTTGATTCTCCACTCGGAATGCTCTCCAGGCTTCGAGCTGCTCTGCTATTCTTATAAGCCAATATCCAGAACAATAAACACGACAAAAATAAGGTCAATGATAACTACACTTGGGATAAACTACTGTCTGAGGTTTTTAAATCTACAACGATGTTTTCTTGGTCTGTTTCAGAGAAATCTTTTAAGGCAAAAATGAAGAAAAAGAATGTGAACCCAAATGGAGTCTCAAAATGATTTACATGCTATAGAACCATAGAGGTGGCGTCATATCCCCACACTCCAAAACAACACATTCCCACGGTGGCAATGATAAAAGGAATTTCAGGAATTTTCTGTCTCATTCTTATGGACTCCATTAGTAGAGAGAAGTTTTAGCACTCTCCTGCTTTATAACAGTATTTTTGAATGCAGCATATTTTTATAGAGAATAATTGATTTTTATGCCTATAAAAAAAGCACAACCAAAAAAATGACTGCATTTGCTGATGGACATGGTTGGTAAGACAGCTCAGGATGGTGTAGTCTTGCCTGTAAGTCTGTCTCCCCTGCAACCCTTGGGAAGCAGCCGACAGAAGATTGTGGATGGAGACACAGCCTCGTGCCAGACTGGGGAATCTTGCCATGGGAGCAGAGAGCATCAGGCAACAGATGCCTCCTGGGTGCCCGGCCACAGAATCAAAGGTATCCACATTTCCTTAACTGCTAGGTCTCTCTCTCAAAAAAAATTCTGGATTACTAGTTATAATAGCAAATATGATTTTGTAGAAGGAACTTGAAATGTTCTATGAATAGTTCCGTTTTGCTTCTGAGTTTAAATATACATTGTGACATTTATCAACTGCCAGATTACGAAGTACACAGACTTGTACTGAAAATGCATTCCCACGGAGATTGAAACTCACACTCGTATTTGACAAGTGTGTATGAAAGAGCTAAGCTCTGACAAAATATATTGGGATACTATCCATGATTTACACAAACACTAATGTTTGGGGCTGAAATATTCCCAGAAAGACAGTCTATGAACTCATCACTTATTTTTCTCCTACAAATGTCAGTTGATGTTCTGTCTTACTTTCCTAACAGAAATTCTCTCTCATACATACGATATATATGTTGTGTATATAAATCATCTCTCTGGCGTGAATTATGGTTATAGAACTCCAAATATAAAACATCGCTCATCCTAATACAGCTACACAAGACACAAGATTAATACTACTAGCTTCAAATGTGACTTTTAATTTCCTCTAAATACCATCGACACGTAAACCCATAAGAATAATTTTCTGCATTACATTGCTAACCACTGATTTAGCCAAAGGATAACGGAGTAAGAATGACATGGGGGAAAGTACCAAAAGGGTGGAAAGAGCTGGACCGTGGTCAAAGGAACAGCAACACGAGGACACTCCATACCTACGAGCTCACTTCTTTTCCACTGCCTGTTCATCCCCAGCCTTGCATCAAGAACTCAGAGACAGCCTGTGCAATTTGCACACTGATTCATCAACTCGAACACTGCCAGCTCACGCCTCTCCAATCACAAAGGGGTAACAGAAACATCTGATGCTTACCGAGACCTGAACTTTCACCCTCACATGGTTCTCATCACCAGAGAGACTGCGGGGCACCGCAGCATGGTGGACCGTTCCCAGAGGCCCCGCAAGTACTGTGGCGGTTTCCCAGGAGCAAGGCCCGGAGCGGTGGCAGCACCTGGGAAGTTGGACAGGTCAGTTCACAGGCCGACTCCAGGTTTACTGCCTAACAAACTCTAGGGACGAGGCCTGCGAGTTTGCACTTCTGACAAGGTTCCAGCTGAGGCCGAGGCAGCTGACCCAGGGATCACACTTTGAGCACCTAGCGACTGATTGGAACATGGCTGCAGAAGCCGGCTCAGCCCCCACCAGCTGAGTGAGCTTGAGGAAGTGAAGCCAGATCTCACGTCCGCACGTGGGACAGTTAGCGTGTGCCTCCCGGGGGTGAGTTAGTGCGTGCCTCACGGCACTGCCAGAGGGTTAAGTGAGTCAGCCGCTTAAGATTCTGCCTGGCAGCTGGTTAAGTCCTGTGTTTTTTTTAAATCAAATTTGTGTGAAATCAGCTGCATCTGTTATCTCTTACAAACTGCACTCGTTTTTACCTGCTTTTGCTCTCCCAGCATTTGGTTTCTGGATGACTAGAACAAATCAGTTTAACCCAATGGTTCCGAATCCCTGCTACCTGTTGGAATCACCAAGGAAGCTTTTGAAAAAAATTTTGATTTCATGATTTAAATTTCTTCGACTTAGGCTGAAGCCCGGGCATTCGAATACTTTAAAGGCTCCCCAGGAAACACTAACACTCAGCCAGGACTGGACACTATTGCCTTATCTTGTAAACACACTGTATGTTTCCAGAATGCAAAGGTCATATTTGGGATCCTTCGTTTGCCAATGTGAGTAACTTCACACGACCAGAGCAAAACTCTACTGCCACATGCAGAGCTGTTTAAAAACCTGGGCTGCCGGCGTTATCTACTCACCAACTCAACATCTGGATGGTGACTTATCGGAGGCCTTGATAAAATCAGCCACATGTATTCTGGGCTATAAAAGGTATACTCTCAGGCAATCTACTACAAACACCTGGCTGATAGAAGAGGCCTTCCTTCCATCCTGGCAATACTAGGGAAAACACAGCATAGCAGATTCTTGGCATTTGAGCATTTAACATGATTAGTTTTCATCCTGAGGGTCCGTAGCTACGGGGATTTGTACTTTACTGAAACACAGATTTGAAGGATTCAAGCCATGGGCCTGGCGAATCGGATTCAAGCTGCTGAGTTCATGAGCGAGCCTAGCCCATCGGGCAGCCTACTTTCCCCTCATCCATCACATTTTCGAGGATAAAAACATGCGGTTTGTGGATGGCTGAAAGGCAACATGTCAGACTTAACAAAAGCAGAGGACTGTCCAAGCATTTTTTTTAATTCCCAACCCTGGAGACTTATGAAGATCTTAAAAATATTCTTCTTTGGAAGATATCAAGACTATACTGTACATGGAATTTAAAGATCTGTAATGCTGTTTTATTTAGAGGTAATGAACCCCTGAGGTAATAAAGTATAAAGAAGTAGTGCTTCTCCCATGAAATAGAAAATAAGTTGGAATCATTTTTTTATCAAAAAATACTGCAAGTTAGTGTCCCTCTGCTATGAAGATTATTATCTCCCTAAGCCTCGAGACGGACCCCTGGAGGTCTGCGCTTTGCCGGCAGTCAGCACAAAACCCCCTGGGCGGAAGGAAGGCCACGGATTAGATTGTGGCTTACCTGGGCTCTCCCTGGACAAAAGTTAGAGCATATTTCTTATGAAGTACAGAGACTAGAGAAGCTGCCGCCCTCAGCAGCTGCCCCTTCTCTGTTTTCATAGACGTGGTGGCGAGATGGAGAACATCTACTGGAGAGAAATTTTTTTTTCTTCCTTAATCCTAAATTTAGATATCCATTACATGTAAAACACAACTCTTTATGGTGTAAGTTGTGACTAGAGGCAAAACTTCAGCCAAATTTGTATCAGGAAATTCAATGAGAAACAATGGTGATGATAGCAAACTGATGCTCACCAGAAGCCAAGGCTAATTTTCAAAGTCCCTACAAAAGCAAGGTTCTGGAGGGAAAAAGTCAGAACTAGCGGGTTTGCTACAGACGCCCTTGAATCCTCAATGTTTCTCTGCATCAGGGAGGTCTCGGGTGATTTGGTATCTCCGCCCTCGGTACTTAAAGGCCTTTTACTTTAGTAAATTATAAGCGATGGTTTTCAAAGCCATTTTGAACCTCCTGTTCTCTAGCCTATCTCTCACTGCCCAGTAGGCCATCTCTAGCCCACCTTGGAGTTGTGCCGAGTTTTCAAGTTACTTATGGGCTGAGCAGGAAAACCATGAAGACTGAAGGAGACGATGTGGGAAACCCGACTCCCAGAGCATCTAGTTCTCGGTGGGCTCTGGATTATTCTCGGATCCCAGCCTCTTCTCAAGTCTCCACCCAGTATTTTCCAGTATGCATCTGCACACTGTTTACACAGCATTACATACGCAAAGTTTTGATTTGGAAAATTACTCTCTCCAGAATAGGGAATTTTATCATTTAAAGAGGAAGCAAAGGTGAAGTCCTCTTTGACTGTAATGCTCCTTATATTCTACATGGATGAGAAAACAACTTGAACTCCAGAAATTTGGAAGTTGGAAGAAAAATGTCTAATAGAGATTTTGAAGTTCTCATTGGAGACACCTCCAAAGGTATTAATTTTATTTTCTCTTACTTTTACTTAAAACATTTTTTGAGCGCTTTCTACCAAGAATTTCCATTTTGCACTGGAAGGGAGGGCCACAGTGTGTTTGCAAACCTTCTCCTCTTACTACTTCCAATGGGAGATCACCCCCTAGTGGAAAGGTAGCCGATACTACGGCATTGCTGAACTTCACTGGTGAAAATTGAAAGGAAGTCCGTGACACTTAAAATGACGTTTTTGCTTCTCAGCTGAAGAGAGACTTTCTGGTGAGCAGTGCAGGTCTCTAAATTGTGGTGAGTCCCCCTTTGCATGAGAACACATTAATTCTGTTAACGCTCCTTGGACTTGTATCCCAACTCACAATCAATCCCTATTTCCGTTAGGACATCCTTTTAAGGGAATGGTGTGACTGTTAAGGTAAATTATGGAATCTAACTGCAGTAGGTTGCAAGGTTCTATCTTCCCAAGAAACCCGAGGGATAAGACATCCTCAGATGAGTGACGCCCATGCTTTAGAGTGCTCGGGCCCATTTGTGTAAGAAACTGCCCACAACACACGAAATGCTAGTATTTACCTTCTATTGATTAAATGTTATATGCCAGGACAGTTCTGTGAGCAGGAGAGATGTTATTCCATTAAAAAAAAACCTTTAAAAATACTTCTGGATGGAAATGCTTAATTATTGTCTCTATTTGTGAACACATTTCTGAGAGGATATAGCACTGGAATATTCTAATGAAAAGCCTAGGTATCAATGCAGTAACTCTTTTAAATGTTTTTAAATGTATTATATTGACAAAGCAAGACTAAAAAAATCAATCTCACCTTCGATCAAATCTCACACTATCGCATCACAGCCTCATATAGATATAATAATAAATTTGACAATAATTTGACAAATTTGACAATGCATTACAACCTAGATTAATTGTTAGTTTTACATGTTTTATCATTATGTGGACTATTGATTACAAGTATTATTCCTGAAAGACTAAAACTTCTGTCTTCAATAAATGGGAAATTACCACTTAAATATAAATTAGCCAAAGAAAAAGCTATTTATTTGTATTTAAGGTACTTTACAGAGACTCTGGGTTGCTCTATAAAAATGTATACTTTACAACCTAATATAAAGATAAAAACAGTAATGCAGGAGAGTATGTAACTTTTAAAAAGAACTCTCTGGAATTGCCCATAGAAATTCCAACATGAGCATAAGGTCCACAGATACTTCAAAACAGATATCACTAACAAATTTGAATATATATCCATATATGTATTTGCTATGTAAAAGGTTTTTGTAAGCAGTTTAAAATTAAATGTACAACTAAAAGGCACAAACCCTATAATTAGGCAGGAGTCTTCATTTTTGCTCACAAACTCACAAACTCACAAGGCTGTTGGGAGCACGAAATTTTTTAAAAAATGGATCTAGAAGTCCTTCATAAATTGTAACGAAATATGAAATTGTCAGGTGTTGTTATGTTTGCAGTTGGGTGAATTGTTTTGATGACAAAGACTACTTCCCATTGAACTACAGAAGGAAGCTGCCGACTTTATGGAAGAGCGTGCGAAACACTGGAGCAAAGGGAACCCCAGGGCTCTTCTGCAGGAGGGAGAGGAATTAAGCAGTCGAGTAATTTGGGTAATTGTGGGGAGAGGTGAGGAGGCAAGAGGCTGCTTCGCATGCATAATACCAAGAATTAGACCCACTTATTAAACTGAACTGACTTCGTCGATCAAATATCGCCAAGTTTCACATTACGTCTATTCCACGCTAGTCTTTGGTCTCTGAGTCCTGCCGGGATAGGTTGGACGTGCTCACAAAATGCATTTTGACGATACATTCAATGCTCTAAGGGTGAAGTTTGGGCTGCCTCAGCTGACAGCACCTTTGCAGAAGTGGTATATGTACGTATAAAGCAGAAGGAAACAGTTTATTTCAAATGTATTTGAATATCAGTACCATTTCCTTTATACAGATATACAATAGCCCTGTAAGAAATACTCAATTATTCAGTAAAAGGGACTTTGAGGAAGTGACCTTCATTTTAAAATACACATTACTCATTTTGCTGAGTTGGTGGGAACTCCACATAGCTACATTAACAGTAGCTATCGTAACATTGTGAAGAAGGTCAGGGAAGTTATCCTTTATATAATGCTCGGATGGCAAAACTGCAGTTCAGATCAGTGTTATCTCCATTTTTACAGATGAACAGTAAAGAATTAAGGCTCCGATCCAAATGACACAAGCCATACACGTATAAGTCATTTTGCTTTGGAAAGCAGAACATTAACCGAAGCAACTGCTATCCATGTTAGGCTATTTTAAGCATATTCATAATCTTAGTTACTTATGTTTTGGTAAACATCCTAAAACCCCTCAGTGGAAAAGCCACAAGTGGACCCTTGTGGGGACAAAATGATAATAATTAATAATGCCACTCAATCTCAACTCTTCAAAGCATAACCAGAAAAGGTCACTGAGATGCTAGAGTATGTGTCACATAAAAACTGCCTAGACCGAAATTATCAGCCTTCCTTAACATTCTTGCAGAGCTGAACTGACTCTTACATAGGGTCCTCTTCCTACCCAGGCTGATCTCCAGGGTTTGGAGCCCTTGCAGGGAGTAAATGCGGTAAGTGGTGTCGTCAGAGGCAGTAGCACTACTCCCAGAACAGTAACAGCTGAGATGATAAATCTGTTTGCAGACAAACGTAACTGTCATCGTGTGTCGTACAATTGTGAGCCTTGGTAATAGACGACACCGAGTCACAGAAGGACAGGACGAGCTGTGTTCCGTGCCTTGCTGCCAGCAGTCCCTTCCCACTCCTGTGCCATTTCATTTCCCTTCATAGAACTTCGTCACCGCCTGCGTTTGCTGTCTGCATCCCTGCCGTAGAATCAAAGCCACCTGAAGGCAGGGACTTGATCTATTTTATTCCCTTTTGTATCCCCAATGCTTCATACAGTGCCTGATGCACACAGATAGGTGTTCCACGTAACTGCTGAGTTCATGGGGAGCGGATTCTCCTCCTGTACAGCAGGGGGCACTAGGCCCTAAACACTCAGTATTTTGTGATAATGTGGATCTTTCAAAAGCACTGAAATTCTGTGAATTAATGGAAAAGTGTAAGCGCACGGCAATGTAATACACCCGCTCAAGCCATCACAAATCTAAGCAATGTTTCCTCATACGACTAATAAAATCCTCTTACAATTAACATGGCTGATTGAATGCATCATGAGGTACATTTATATTATAGTCAAATAATATAATTGACAACTAGTTTTCTGAAAGGGGCCAGAGACTCTTATTTTCACATCTAAAGCCACTTGAAGGTGTTTGCTTTGGGAAGCTACATGACAGTCAATCAGAGTGGAACATTTTCACGTATTCACAATGAATAGTATTTAAAAACAAAAAAAACCCTGTTGACTGGAAACAAGAAAAAAAACATCCTAGTTCTTTGGGGAATGCTAAGGAACGGCATTTTGATGCAATTATAACTGGACACAGTAGGCCAATTAGTGGGGCTTTTCGAGAACTGAAGATTCGAATTGCTACATACCACCTTTCCCAGAATAACTCAATCTCCACCTCTGTTTTAACGACCTTGCTTTACATCTGATGTTTCGATAAGATCATCTGGACGTGATTCAATGGTCATAGCAATGACATAACTGCAGCTGGGAAGTAATGATGACAGATGGAACACTTCAGTGAGCTCTGCCGGAGTTTTAAGCAGAGTCAAGAGGCTATACGTGAAAATAAGGTTTTAAATATCTAGCCAGCAGCTACGGTGCAGAAGCGTGCACGGCAGGACAGCACAAGAACAGCATCTTCAGAATGAACAGTGCCCAGATGAAGAGTCATGCTTGCCTCCACATCACGTCGTTCCAGCAACGGGTCACTTCACGCAGGCCTTTTAAAACAGTTCTCGACATATATTTCCTTTAAACCTTCATAACGACAGTATGCACTTAACATAACAAATGCACACTTATCATTTAACTCAGTGTTTGTAAAACCAACGTTGAAGAGATGTCTGTTCCATCATGCAGGCCTTTCTTGAGGTTTTGTAATCAATCCCCGATGGTCATCTTTGTATACTTGACCCTTGAACAATGCGGGGGTCAGAGGTGCTGACCCCTTGCACAGTCAAATGTCCATGCATTACTTTTGACTCCTCTAAAACTTAACTACTAATAGCTCCTATTGACCAAATATGTTGTTACGTGTATCATATATTCATTCCTATCCCACCTTATGTCCCTGCATAGAACTTCATATGACTAATAAAATTAGTTGGATGAACAGTCATCTTACAGTAAACTAAGCTAGAGAAAAGAAAATCTTAAGAAAATTATAAGAGTAAAATACATTTATAGTACTTTACTGTAGTTATTGATACTGTAAGTTTACATTGTCTGTTTACGAGATGAATTGTCTGTCTGCCAGTACCAGCATCGATATTGCCCCAAAAGACACAAAACACTGCAGATGCTACACAGGTTACTAACACTAGGCATCAAGTGAAAAAGAAATTCACATTTATTTACCGGTATAACAATTCATACATTGATGATGAAGAAGTAGTGATGTGATTGCTTTACAGTAGCCCAGTCCAATCAGTATGATTGCTGCGTGGTAGCCAAATCTACATATTAATGAATAAATTGTTTTAAAATTTTTATGGCATACGGTATTACAATCCTATTCATAATCTAATATTGTAGACACTGCTGCATTTTTAAAAATCTGCTTACCTGTGATGAGAGGCTGATAGGCATTTTCTCCAATTACAGGAGAGTCGAACACACTGTACAGTGGTGCACTCTTTGAGAGCAGTTATCAAACAGTCAGAAAACGAACAGGCTTTAAAGTTTATGTTAAACATCACTGGCATCACGCATATGTAGCCACAGGCTCTCTACCTCCGTACAAGTCTCACACACAGTGTTCCACGTGTGAGTGCTTAGGTGACGCTGTGGCCGAGAAGATGAGACAAAGGCATCTCGAACGGTTCTTGCCAAAGAGTTATCAGATTTTTCACATAATGATACTCGCACACATACACAAGTAAGTTTAGTACCTATATGGTCTGATGATTATTCACTACTCATCAAGTGGAAGTGGGCTGCCACTAAGGTCTTCGTCCTCGTCACCTTGAGTAGGCTGAGGAGGAGGAGGAGGGACGGGACGAGTGGCAGAGGAGGAAGAGGTGGGGGGTGGAAGGAGAGGTAGGGGAGGCAGGCACACCTGGGGTAACTTCACAGACTTTACATCACAATGTCTGTCCGGTGTCTTTGCTTCTCGTTTCTCTAAAAATGTTTCTCTGTGGCGCCAATTCTTCTTCCACCATTTGCTTTAGTTTCACGTGCCTATCAGAGAAGGGCCCCTGTCGTCAAAGAAGTCCACGGCGGTCTGGAGTCACCAGAACCCCGCCTCCAGGTTGTCTCCCGCTGGTTTGTTTTCTGGCTCTGCCCCTTCCTCCTCTTCTTCCTCGTCATCCGGCACCAGCTCAGAAGCACTCGCCCCACCGAGTCATCTTCTGTTAACTCCTCCGGCGTGGTGTCAGTTAACTCCTGAGTGCCTCCAAGATCCCCATACTCGAGCCCTTCGCACACACGCACTGCCCCCCTTGTTGCCACATCCACAGTCTCATAATTTTCTGGAGGCTCTGCCGTAAATCCTGTGAGGTCACCCACAACACCTGGACACAGTTTCCCTGGCAGGCTCGACGGCTTTCGCAGCTTTTTCTACAGCGACAACGGCATCTCCAATGGTGTAACTCTTCCAGACGTTCATGCTGTTCTCCCCATCGGGGTTCCGTAGTGCTGGCAGTCCTATCCGTGGAGCACCACGTGCGATGAGGCTTGAAGGTCCTTCTGACCCCTGATCTGGAGGCTGAGTGGGAGACGCTGTGTTTGGGGGTGAGCAGACCTCTTCAACGCCTTCAGTGTTGAACTCAGGGGGGGTTCGGGGCAGCCAGGGTCACCGTCCAATACCAAAAGGCCTTTAAAAGGCAGTGCCTTACTGGCAAGGTACTGCCCGAGTTCAGGGACAATGAATCCATGGAATCAATGCACAAAGAGGCTTCTCATGGCCTAGGCCTTCTCGCAAAGAGTGGTGGCAGGTGTGTGTCTTCCCTTCAAAGCTCTGGGGTGAACGTGTTTACGGAGAAGGGCGGTCCTGATCATAAACCCGGTGACATTGGCACGAAACACCAAGTTAGTCTGTCCTTTCCTGTCTTTTTAACCCTGGTGCCTGCTTCTCTTCCGTACTAATAAATGAGCAATGTGACATTATTTTACCCAGAACAGGGCACTTTGCCTGCGTTAAAAGCCCATTCAGGAAGATATCCTTTCTCCTCGGTGGTTTTCTTAATGGCGTCTGGGAACTCGTCTGCTACCTCTGGGTGGGCAGAAGCTGCCTCTCCTGTCATCCTGACATCTTTTAAGCCACCTCTTTTCAAAATTATCAAACCACCTTTTGCTGGCATTAAGTCCTCCCGCTTCAGGTCCTTCCCCTGCCTTTTGCTTTAAGTTGTCATATACTGATTTTACTTTTTCTCAAATCACATTAGAGTCTTTAGGTATGCCTTTCTTATAGCAATCCTGTGCCCACGTGAATGTTGCCTTTTCAATACAGGATAAAACAGTATTTTGCAAAAAGTGCGACGTTTTCACATCTGCTGGTGTAGTTGCAGTGAGGGCTTTGTGCATTTCCCTTCCTTTTTACACAACGGTCTTCATGCGGGATGCATTTATCCTGAGTCGGGGGTAACCGCAGCTGTGGACTTCAACCTATGGTACATAGTGAGCGATTCCGCTTTCTCTTGTGATGTCACGATGCGCCCCTGCTTCTCGGAAGCCCCTCCAGCATCACTGGTAGCACCTCATATGGGTCCTGTGGTGTTGTTCCAGGGTCACGGTGTTGCACTACACACGATGGAAAACACGCGAGAACCGCAAGAGATCACTTTAACTGTGACACGCAATTTACTGGAGAGACGAACCGCTCACATGGGGATGATTAGTGACACGCGGCGTTTGAAGTGGTCACAGCCACAGGAGGTGGGGACTAAATTACCACAGTAGCGCAGTATGTATTACAGTGACTTTTACGCAGTTACCATTTAAAAACGGCATTTTTTCACTTCTCTTGAACGTGAAGGGTGTTAAGTACATAAGTTTTGATACATTTTAACTTTTTAGAATAGATTTGTATGGTAGAAAATGATCAAAGTGCACTAGTATCTACATATATTTTATGCATTCATGACCTACTTGTTTCTTAATTTTTTGATATGTATAGGCTATGCAATTTATCTGTTTTTATCCAATTGTCACAAATCTCTAAAAATGTCTTCAATCTAGTTATTGAAAAGAAAATCCATGAATAGGTGGACCCAGGCCATTCAAACCCATGTTGTTCCAGGGAGGGCTGGTTTGACTCAGAACATTAGAAAGGATGCCACAGAGCAAATGACGTGAAACATGAAACGAATGCCAAACTCGACGCACCAAGGGGCCGTTTCTATTTCAGTGAACGGCTCTGGTATTGGGACAAGCATTTTGTCTGAGCGTTAGATATTTGAAATAAAACAGTACCTTTGGAGTTCTGAAATTCTTATGTTGAAATTATTTTTAAGAGAAGAGAGGAAGGGGAGGAAAGAGAGAGAGAGAGGGAGAGTGAGAGGCTGGGGTTGCACTGCTGAGACGGCTCCCACGTACCCCTCCATCTCGTGTTCACACTTTCCACTTCCGGGTGATCACCACGTTGCTGTCCCATTAACCATCCCTAGAAACTACTCCAGCCCCTCTGTTCAAACAGCAGGAATGGTTTTTGGACCTGATGAATCTAACCTACATTCCCCTATCTCCTGAGGCCTCTGATAGCTTGAACTTACCTGTTTGTCTCACATTACCACCCGGGATAGCACCTTTAGAAACAATGTCCTGGAACATCCATCACCCCATCATTCCCCGAGACCCTCCTACCCGTCCACACACACACCTGACGCGGCCTCTGCTCATGGCGGCGCTCTCCCTTCTGTCCGCTCACCTGACACCTCAGGCTATGGCTGTTGGTGTGAAGTCTCTCCCAAAGCAGGGTAATTTCTTCCCCAGCCCCCGAGCCCCCAATTTTTCTTTTTTGAGTCTCATTACGTTTCACCAACAAAACACATTACCGTGATGGAAGGTGGTATTTGGAAACACATTTAGTTAATTTGATTAAGGGTGTTAATTCATTCCTGAAGCCACATACGTATGTGTGAGAGCTCTTTGGTGAGAAAGGATTCCCATAAGAAAACATCACAGTGGAGACGTGCTGAAATATGTGTTTAATCAACAGCTTCCATTTTAATCTGCTGGCAAGAATCGTGGAAGCGGTTTTTTTAATTAATGTGAACAATCGTACTATCTGCCTCTGCTCAGTTTTACGGGCTGGTGATCTAAGCAGAAAAACGTAAGTCTCCCAAAGCAAAAATCAACTTGAAAAAAAGCACAACAAACCAAAGTTCACATAAAATGTGCTTTCAAGTTTAACTACCAAAACAGCAGATGCATTTGGCCGTTTGTGGAAAAGGAGTGCTTGGAGTCCAACAGCTCGCATTACCCTCTGCCTGGAACAAGCTGCCTCCTTTAGGAGATGAGCCGTGTTTAAGACAGGAGACTCCTGGCAACCCATTACCAGTGAATTATCACAGAGCAAACAGTGGATCTTCGCAAGCTCAAGAAATGTACAAAGCAAGGAGAAGCCAAAGTTAGGGTGACGTCTTACGAAAAGCAAAATGCTGGCACGAAAAGCAAGGCTTGGCTGTGGGTAAGAAGCCATTGAATGTCCACAGGTGAACCTGTGCTTCATATGAAGAATCCCGTATCTGTACTGGTACTTTAAGACGGTCCACACAAAAAGATTTCATTTTCAGTAAAAAGAAACCAATCTTTTTACACACACACATACATATCCCTCTCCATTTATTTCCTCCAACTGTGAGATTTTCCCCTCTTAGTGTATCTGATAACACAATGCTACCTAATTTCCGAGGTCCAGGATACGCTCAGCAAAAAGGTAAAACTCGAATGGACCAACGTATTAAAAGAAGTTAATTATAATAACAATGAAACCGCAGCTCAGAGAAAGGACATTTATGCAAGACATACTTAGCCTTCACCTGTTTACCTTGCTTTCTGCTCTCCGTGTTGTACAATGCCACAGAAGTGGAACACTCACTGAAGTATATAATTAGAATATAATCTTCACAATATATTAATTTCAGAATCCCACCGATCCCTTAACTTCCGGATTACGTACAACCCATCTCCTGCATAAGCAGGCTTGTCGCACAACTTGCAAACGCGGCCAGAAGGCTAAACAAGAGTGGAATGCGCCGTTGCTAGAAAATGTCAGCATTCTAGCGAGGGCTCTGGAAGTGGCTGGTTCCCAGTAGGCGTCTCTCAATTAGTCTCTGCCATATGTTCATCTGGCTGAACCCACGGCTGCACCCAGGCACACGGAAGCTGAGCAGCCCTATTTTTCCAGGAGGGCATGGAATTTAGGTTTTTCTTAGGCAAATAAACAACCCTTCTGTTGCCCTTTGAGTCCCTCAGTAAACACTTGCATCCTCGATGGGAACACTTTGCTCGTGCCATTACATAGTCTTCTAAGGGAACAAGCCGCGAGGAAAACAGGGAGGTAAGAAGGCCCAGAAGAAAGGGCTCAGGATGAAGTTCAGAAAGAACAGGCCAGAGGAGCCTGGCACCCCGACCCCAGGTTCCTTCTCCATGACCAGGCTGATGTGGAGAAGCTCATACTCCAGTGAAACCATATTCATAACTTAGGCTTCGGCCTTAGAGTCAAGGATCATTTGTGGTCACGGCACCACCTGGTCCTATCGGGTGTGCTCATCTATCTGGCAGATAAAATGCCAGGCCTGTGCTTACGCGCCAGCAGGGTAGCTGGCCCTGCTGAACGGGGAGTCATGGACTTGCTCCTACACTGGACCATGAAGCAAATGTGGCTTCTGATGAAATACCTGAAAATATTACTGCTCACCAGGCTGAACTATTTTTTTGAGGGGGAGGAGGAGCATGGTGACGAAACAAAAAGAGAACCTTTCTCACTAGTTAACTCTCCGTAAGGGTTTTGAATTTTGTTAACTTATTAAAAGATTTCAAATTACATTGATTTATTAAAGAGTAAACATTTTAGTGTTGTTTAATTATGACGGCATTCACAGTTGATGATAAAGGCAATCTTTGAAAGATTTTAAAGTCCACTGTATTTAAGATACAAGGAAAAGATATTAGGATTCAACCTTGTGATAGATACTGAGCTCAATTCTGTGTGTGTGGTCACTTTTTCTGTTTCCGGCTTTACTGAGATATAATTGACATAACATTGGGTAAGTTTAAGGTGTACAATGTGACGATTTCATACACCAAACACTGTGAAATGACGACTACACTAGAGCTAGTTAACACCTCATCCCCCACGTAATTGCCTATGTGTGTGTGTGTGTGTGTGTGTGTGTGTGTGTGTGTGTCTCGAACATTTGAGATCTACTCTCTTAGCAAATTTCAAGTATACAATAGTGTTGTTAACTGTATTATAATGCTCTACATTAGATCCTCAGAACTTATTCACAGTGTACCTGGAGGTTAAACCCTTTGACCATATCTTGGTGAAAAAAGCATAACTGACATCTTCAAGGTGATAATGAAGCATTTCAATGTAATAATGCTGCAAATAATGCTGCTTTTCTTAGTAGAGTCTCAGTTTTAACATCCCTTACAAGCTGCAAAATGCAAAAATTAAAGATTCTGATCCCTTTAAACTAATACAGGGGGAGCAACTGAATCATGACAGTCCTATAAAAACTGAAGAAAGAGAGCGTTAATATGGCTTAATTTCAACCACTGGCAAAGTTCAAATCCTTCCTAAGTCGAAATAGTGAAAGTGATTGCAATGAAGTGATTCCCCAACATCCTTTTATTTCATAATGACAGAATTATGTACCCATATGTGAATGTCTAATTATAATGACTTCAGCTATCTCATTTGGGATACTCACCAATCTCCTTTAAGACCTATCTAATTTGAAAAATATCTCACAAATTTGATTGATATGGTCACGTCATTTTGGTGATGTTTTTTCCAGGGAAAATTTTTTGTGCCATGCAGTGTTTCTCAGAAGTTTGTAATAATTGCTCAGTGGATAGTGACGATGAGTACTGCACAGTATATTTTTCTGCGGAGGAGAGTGAGGAAGAAAAACGTGGCATTTCTTTGGTCATTAATCTGGTTGGAATTACTCTTTGACAAAGTTAAATAAAGAAATAAGCAAAACCAGGGATGCATTTTTCAAGATTTTGCAGCATGGTGATTCCTTGTCAGAAAAAGGGAGTATGAAGAAATACACAGCCTGCCGAACGCCAGCTCATCAGGGGCCCTCCAGCTGTGAGGCAGCTGCCAGCAGTCTTGCTTTTCAACCAAAGAGCACTTTAGGGACAGTGGAATATATTTAGATTCAAAGGGATAGTTTTACCTTTGGGGCAACCCAACTGGAGAACTTTAGACCAGTGAAACATTTCTGTTTCAAGGCAAAGCTGAAATGAGCTTTTTCATTACTGGTACAGTTGATGTTTGATTGAATCAATAAGTCAACAAATTGTGTCTTTTTAAGACTTCTTTAAGTGTTGAGATAATAATTACACATTTACACAGAATACACTTCCCAGATACTTACAACCTGGGTTAAGTTACTTATCTTCTGGAAGCCTTGGTTTACTGTAATGTTTATAATGAAATATCAACTTCATAAGTATTAGTTTGAGGATTAGATGATACAGTTCATGCAAATCACGTAACCCAGTGCATGGAGCAAAATAAGCACTCGATTAATAGCAGCTGCTTTATTTAAATATTATCACTAAGGGACCTACCAGTAAATTTGGTTCTTCTATTCAAGCTTCAGGTGAAATCTAGAGAAAAATCAACAATCAACTGACAGATACTTTGATATAGCAAGCATAAAACATAAAAATAAATTAGAAGTCTAAGTCTCAAACGGAGGCCATCGAAAGCCCCCTTTTTGTCTGTTCGTATGTAAGCTCCCATCCCTGGCCCCTGTGCTCACAAAAACACTCTCCTGTGAATCGCTGATATTTCCCCAAATACAGTATGTACTTTCCAAGTTTCTTTCTGTGAAACTTTCTCTACATCTGGTGATTATTTCAGATACAGTGAAGAAGAAATGGCAGATGCCCAGGGACTCGGTGACGAAGCCTCACGCCCACCCCACGGGACTCTGCGCAGCCCGTGGAGCCCGCGCCAGCTGTGCGGCACTCCCCCGCACTCGGATAGCCGGGCAGAGCCGGCGGCGGGAGGCTGGCATGGTTCTCAGATGCCGTAGCTGACCTCATGACTTCAGCCTGAGAACCTCTCTCTGCAAGGAAGATCCCCTGGAAATGTTTCCTCATTTGCCCAGGACCCCCCATGCCAGGCTCACAAATGCAATTTGTAACAACAGACACCTCCTCACACAGGTAAAAAAAAAAGGATTGATTGCTCAACCTCACTTTAATGGGTAATGACTTGCATATGTAACGGAATACATCACATTTAAAATAATCATTCTCACACATTCGCGTGTGAACCTACATGTTCATTAAAGAGGCAAGGGAAATTCCTGTTTCATTGTCATTGTCAAGCCATGTAAGTTCTGAGAATTCCGCAGGGCTTCACACAAACACCCCATCCCTGGCATGGGTGGTAAAATGTGGCCCAGTTTTGTTCGAGAAGACATGACGAACAATGAACACGCCTCCTTGCTTCTACGTTGCTGGGAGCCAAAGGAGGTGTGGGGAATGGCAAGCATTACCTCGCAAATATCTCCCCAAGGAGACTATTTGGAAAGGAGCTTGGAAATGCCAGAACAAAAAAACGAATTCAATATAATTATTCCATTTTAACCAACTGCCAAACAGACATTAGCAGATAGTCTTGAAGCCAGTTTGTGGGAGAACTCGGGTTTATTTTTAGATGTACACGGCTGCACACCTCACCAGGGGGAATAAACGTGTTGATTTACCAATATGTTATATCAATTACAGGCACTGCTCTGCCCAGCTGCTCCTGAGATCTGCATGCTTAGTCGAGAATGGAGTTAAATCTGCCCAGGTGCACACTGAGGGCTGTGCTGCAGAGTCACGTCAAGCCCACATTGCAAAACAAAGGCATTTTAAAAAGGGAAATTCTAATACAGTTAAAAACGTGCAGACACCAATGGATAGGATCTGATCATAGACAACGAAAAGCAAATATCACTACTCACTGCTATTCAAAGTTAAAATATTTGTCATGGATCCTTTCTAATTTTAATTCTACTTTCATAGTTTTGAATATCTTGATGATTCCTTTTGGTGAGTGACCTTCTTTTTTTCAATCTGATGTTTTTCCCTCCTGGGTCTGAGAAAGCGGAGTTAGGAGTTTGGGTTTTCGGAGGTCACTAGCCTCTTCCCCACTTTCTGAACTCCACCAGCGTCACCTCCGCGGACTAACAGCCCCAGAAAGATTAGCGTGCACCAGTCGCTGTGCCGAGTAATTTCCCGAAGTCATCTCCTGTAGTCCTCTCTCCACACTTTAAGGGACATGTCTTTATTGTCCCCGGTTTTTAGTGCCCGGGGTAAGAGAATTTTATTTCAGAGAAGTCTCTCCATCTGTCCAAGGTCACACAGCCAGCAAGAGACAGACCGAACATTTGATCCCTGGTAGTTTGGTGCTGAGACCTATGAATTTACCACCAAACCACCAGTGCACCAACTCTCACCAACTCTCACCCAAAATGGACAGATGACAGTTCTGCAACTAGTCTGTAAACGTGGCTGTCCCTACCTTCCAACTCATCAGAGAGAGACGGCCTTTCACTGGGAAGCAGGCAAATCTATCTCTATGAATTATTACTTTTAAAAGCACCTATAGAAATAGAGAACCGTTTGATGGTTGCCAGGAACTAGGAAGGAGCTGGGGCAGGAGGGAAGTGAGTGTGGCTGTTGAAAAGCAACCCGAGGGGTTCTTCAGGGAATGGAAATGCTCCGTATCTTATCTGTACCAATACCTTGTCCTACAAACTGAATGTTTGTGTCCCCAAATTCATAGGTCGAAACCACATCCTCAATAAGATGCAACGTGGAGGTTGACCTTTGGCAGGTGATCAGGTCATAAGGGTGGGGTCCTTTGGGATTAGAGCCCTTACAAAAGAGACTCCAGAAAGCTGCTGGCCCCTTCTTCCACGCGAGGACCCAGCGAGAAGACTGTCTCCTCTGAACCAGGGAGCTGGCTCTTACCAGGTACCAAATTGGCCAGTGCCTTATCTTGGGCTTCCCAGCCTCCAGAACTCTGAGAGATACGGGTTTGTTATTTAAGCCCTGCTGTCTAAGGCATTTTTGTTACAGCAGCCCAAATGTACTAAGACATCCTGTTGTGATGTGGTACCAACGTTTTGGAAGATGTTTCCACTGAGGGAAAACGCGTGCATTACAACTGTATGCGAATCTATAATTATCTCAAAGTAAAACATTTAATTCAAAACACTACAGGCATTTGACCTAGAGTCACATAAAATCAATCTGAAATGCAAATTACACAAAACGGAACAACTGGCACTGGTGTTTAGAAAACCGAAATTCTGGACAGAAGCCCACAAGGTGGCTAGGGGCAGGTAGTGGAATCCTAAAGAAGCATTTTCTCAATGAAGTCACTCCCTCGGGCAGCAGGAGAGTCCTGGTCTCTCCTGGAGGCTCACCTGTGCCTTGCGAGGATGAGAGAAGCCACAGCAGCCCATCTTTGGACCTGTTCTCCCAGGCGCTGAGTCCAGAGGGGGGCTAAGTAGAGGCGGGAGTCTTTCTCCAAGTCTTGTCTGGCCATACTGACTGACTGGCTGCTCCCGTCAGCCTGAGATCAGATTTACCAAATCGCTGTTGTCGGCGTTATGAAGAAGGGCCACTCAGAAAACAACAGGGGCGCCGAAGAGGCCACTCTGCAAGCAGAGGAAAGCGCATGGCCGACCGTACTGTGGTTTCCACGCCA